>OW121744.1:34208353-34473757 GCA_933228675.1 Stomorhina lunata | reverse complement strand
ATATGCGTAAGTTTAGCTTAGATCTTATTTTTCTTATTATTCAAAACCACGGTACAGCAGCCCCAAACCAAAAATTTGATTATCACGATTCCAACGAATGAATCTATTTTCTTTCTGTGGATCCGGGCCTTTCCACTCCACTCCATTTCTATTTTTGTTTAATATTTATAAAAATAAATAAAGCCTTCTTAAAAAGCAGAATTCCTTGAAACTCGAAAAAAGGTCAACCTTGAATTTTGGTCCTCAAATCAATAAATAAATCCTATTAAGTAAAACGTCACGTTTGCTTTAAAAAGAACTAATTTATTTTTGAATACGAGTTCGGTTTATATTTAGAAAAATTAATAAAACATTAAAATATCATTACTTGTACATATATTATTAAGGAAAAAGAAGTGACGTAAGACCTATCGTCGGTTTAGACCGGCCATGATTACACATGAGCTCAGTGGGGAAGTATTAAAATGCATTAAATTTGGGAAATTGCTTTTAAGAACTTCCCTATTTTTGCTGGAAACTCATATCTTATTCCGAGTGTTAAATTCTAGATACTTTTAAAACTAAAGGAGATATCAATACATACATTTGTATACCCTACTATCCATAGGTGGAATATAATATTTGTAAATCATAGAAATATTAGCCTGACTCCCACCATTAAGCATACCAATCTACTCAGAATCCCGTTTCCACCGCAGCCGGTTCTTCGTACCGGAACGACCCGGAATTCTTGGCATTTCGACCAAGGGCTGCTACTTTTGAGATATTACCAACAATATCGCAGTTACAACAACTCAGAATCTCTTACTGAGTCCGTACATCTTTATAAGGATGATCAATATGCTTTTTTTTTTGTATTGGACCAACAGTCAGGGGATGACCCCTACGTATGCGTATGCATTGTAATGGAACTAGGCAAAAAGGTTGTGGGAAGGAGGATAGAGGAAGTAGTGTTTGTGGATATTCGATTTGAACCTTTGAATATCATAATTAGATGCAGAAAGTTTATTTCAAATTCGTGCTGTGTGGCTAAAAAACGAGTTTTTTCTATAGTGCTTCGTGCGATCCACTGGAAAATCGTCAACAAAGGGATGAGCCCTTGTTGAGTTGCGTGTGCTACGAAGAAATGTACGGGTTTCTGGAACAATATCCCTAACTTCGTTTGAGCACATGCCATTCCACATTACGACGATGCTCCAATGAGGCAATAGAGTTGGCTACCCTACTGTCACCGATAAGCACCTTCGCCCTCTCTCTTTTACACGGTCGAGAAGCTCCAAAATAGACTTTGAAGCATTCGGTCGGAAGATTCTCGGTCGGATATAAGCGGTATAGATATTGAGGAGATCAGTTGGAGTTAGAGAGCCCAGACACTTGAATGCTTCTTTTGACACTTAAAAAACGTGATTAGTCCAACGGACATCACACTGAATGTTCATGCCCAGAACATCAAGAGTCTCTGATTCCTCAATATTTATACTACCCATAATTACAGATGATGCAACATTGGGTCTTTCGAGCGTTCAAATCGACCCTATTTGAACGATCCCATTTGGATATTATAGAAAGGTCAGAAATATCAAGAGCTATAATATTACTTTCGCCAAAACGGTGAATAGAACGGCACCATTTTTCCGATAAAAATGCTAATACATCACCCGTAAAGAGGCCCCTACGAAATCCATACTGTCTGTCATTTAGAAGGTTATTAGACTCCAGATATTTAACTAAATAGATGATAGTTTACCATACTTTCCCTCACTTTGGAAAGCGCGGAACAGATTGCTATTGGGCGGTAATTTTCGGGGTTTGCTAGCCTCTCCTTTTTTGGGGATTGGTGTTATTAAGGAACCTTCCAACACATAGGAAACTCACCGGCATGGTATAACGTGCTAAAAAGGTTGGCTAATGGACGAACTAACGTCGAAGAGCACTGCTTCAAGACCAGTGCCCAGGAGATCCCCTAATACCCTTTTAACAGCACGAGATCGTAAGAATATGCTAGGCATAGTTACTGATACTTTTTTGATTTCGCACGTCGACTACTAAGCATTACATATGTTATTCTGCCTGGGTTCGAGCGCCAGTCATGCCAACAACAATTTTTGTAATTGTTAATTTTTATTAAAAAAATAACCTGGAAATTACAAAAACG
This sequence comes from Stomorhina lunata, assembly GCA_933228675.1. Lineage (NCBI taxonomy): Eukaryota > Metazoa > Arthropoda > Insecta > Diptera > Rhiniidae > Stomorhina > Stomorhina lunata. Next base: position 34,471,602 of record OW121744.1, on the reverse strand, counting down.
TCTATTGATACCTCTCTCGAACCAATATGTAGTAATGAGTATACTTTAAACAAATCTCCCCTAAATTGTGAGTAGTATGCGATCGGTACTATGTCTATGCTAACTTCTTTCAGAAGTTACCATAGACGCGAACCTTTTCGATTACTAGACGCCCCAGTCTTGTAACTGCTCTTGTCTCGTTGGAAAAGGTATGATGTGGGCTACTATTTTTTCCTACACTCGCAGGCTCACCGACTACACCTGTTCTTAAAAAAACTATTTTATTATTTGAGATAAAAAGATGGAGAGCCGGAAATTCTGATACTAGAGGACTGAGAATAAAGGCAAGCTCTCTTTTTAGTGCTATTTTTACAGAACTATTTCATTATCTGGGATCGGGATTGCGGAATTCAAAAGATTTTGCAAATTTAATGGCTAAAACTACATTCTAAAATTTTGCAGTGAACAGATAGTCTTCGCACGATATTTCGCTATATATTGTTGGTTTAGACTCCGAGATATGAAAAAAAATATTGCAAATTTCAATTAAGATTGATAGAATATAGTTTAGTTTGAGGCCCTATGCTCCACTGGGAGTCAAGGATGGCAGAAGTTTAGTTTAGGTTAAATTTCGAGTAACTCTCATTGAACCGACTTAGGCGACTTGAGATCTAGGCCTCTTAAAGCCAAACCCTATGAAATTTATTTGAAATCGGCAATTTGTTGACCTTATATTCTTTACAAAGACAGGTCGACTATAGCCCAATTATCAATACTGCCGGATATCCATATAATATAGGCAATACCTTTAAAGATTTCTAAAATATGTTATGGACATGTTAAATTAAAATTTCCCGAAGTCGGTCCATATAGTATATACTGTCGGAAGTAACTTAAATATACATAAATCTTAAAAAGAACCTTTTCAAAATTAACTTCTTCATTAGTTGACAATCGGAGTACAACTGCATGATCATCTGGTACCTTAACTGGGACCTCGTTCTCAAATGGTTAGAACGAGGTCCCTGATATCGTTAGAACACATTCCAAAGTAGTACCGATAGAACAGTATTATACAACCCCAACCATTGCTGCGGTGCTCCAGTGAGTCAATAGAGTGGGATACCCTACTGTCACGGATAAGCATTTTCGCCCTACCCTGCACGCGGTTGAGAAGCTCCAAAATAGACTTTGAAGTAGTACCGATAGAACAGTATTATACAACCCCAACCATTGCTGCGGTGCTCCAGTGAGTCAATAGAGTGGGATACCCTACTGTCACGGATAAGCATTTTCGCCCTACCCTGCACGCGGTTGAGAAGCTCCAAAATAGACTTTGAAGCACCGGCCCATACATGAGAGTTGTATTCCATTTTTGGTCGGATATAGGTGGTGTAAATTTTAAGGAGATCAGTTGGAGTGAAGTATCTCTTACACCGTTTTAGAAAACCTAGGCACTTGAATGCTTCTTTCGACACTTGAAAGATGTGCTTAGTCCAACGGACATCACATTGAATTCTCATGCCCAGAACATCGAGAGCATCTGATTCTTCAATATTTACACCGCCTATTAATACAGATTGATTTGCCGTGCGTTTATGCGTAAGCATACAACATTGAGTTTTCCGCGCATTAAAATCAACTCTATTCGCACGACCCCGTTCTGAAACTGTTTCCAAATCACGGTTTAATGATTCATTCATGTTTTGTCTCATAGCGCCAACCTCTAAAAGGCTAGGTCTATGATTGAATGAATATGAATGGCAAATGTTACTATCATGTGCAAAAGAGTAGATAGGATTGGAAGTTTGACGTAGAAGGTCATTTATAAAGATAAGAAATAGTGTAGGAGAAAGAACGAAGCCTTGCGGTACGCCTGAATTAATTTTGAACTCGTTTGATGAGATCCCATCTATAACGACTCCTATAGTGCGATCTCTGAGGAAGCTCGATATAAATCGAGAAAAGTTATTACCGACACCAAAAGCAATAAGTTTTAATTGAAGTGATACGTGTTACACTCTATCAAACGCCTTGGAAATATCCAGAGCCACAACTTTACTTTCGCCAAAATGGTGTATTGATTGACACCATTTTTCCGATAGGAAGGCTAGCAGATCTCCCGTTGAGCGTCTCCTACGAAATCCATACATATTTAATAAGATGATGGTGGTTCACTATACTCTCCATAACTTTGGAGAGTGCAGAACAAATTGCTATTGGACGGTAATTTTCAGGGTTGTTAGCCTCACCCTTTTTGGGGATTGGCGTAACATTAGCAACCTTCCAGCTCCGAGGAAATTTACCGGCATGGTACAAGGTGCTGAAGAGGTTAGCTAATGGACGCGCAGGCATCGAACAGCACTGCTTCAAGACCAGCACTGGAATACCATCCGGCAATGGAGACTTGTTTGTGTTAAGATCTGCTAAAACCCATTTTACAGCGCGGGCGCGAACGAATATCTATGGCATAGTTACAGATACTCTTTCGAGCTCGGGCAGAGCTTGAGTACTTTCCGGAAGCGAGAATTACTTGCGAATAATTCAGCTAAAAGGTTAGCTTTATCAACCGGGTCTATGAGTGTTTGACCATTCTTCAAAAGAGAAGGAATTGAAGAACTAGCATTATTCTTAACTCGTTTAACGAACGACCAGAAACTCTTACTGCCCCGAGGAGCAGCAAGAATTTTAGTACGAAGACGTTGCTCGTACAGAGCCTGTTTGCGTTGCAAATCAGTAACTGAACTTTGGTTATTACGCCAGTTTCTGAAAGCTTTTTCTCTGGATCTGACAGCCATCGTCTGATTAAACCATGAATTTATTTTGGCTTTAATCAAAATATTTTTGGGTGGAATAAATTCATTCCTGGTAATATTATATTAGACACCATTTGCGCCATGGCATTGACATTACTGCCAAGGAAACAAAGTTTCCAATTAAATTGCCTTTAAAAATCACTGAGCTCAGCCCAACGAACCTTTTCGTAAATGAAAATTGAACGCTTTGTAGCTGATTGTGTAACGTTCCGAAGCCTGGAGAACGAAAAAGAGTCGGAAAACGAAAAAGAGTCGGAAAACAGCAAACAGTTCTACATATTGGCCTTCAGTAGTTGTATTGCTCGAATGGCGAAGCCAGGATGAGTTGTGAACATTTTAATCACCAGCAACAACGATTTCACTGTTCGGGCAACTCTCCAGGATCTTCGAGATGGAGTCGGAAAGGGCTTCAAAGCCAGATAAAGTTTTATCCCTTTTCGCGTTTGGGCTTCTGTAAAGAAACCCGAAATGTAAAAGATGATCCGAGTGGCGCTGAAACCTTAACCTCATACTTTTCAGGGTATGAGGTAAGGAAAACATCGAGAGTATTTAGTTGGTGCTCATCAATACACGAAATGTGTGTTGGTTCCTTTACCAGTTGTGCAAGTTGATTGTGCTCAGCGAACAGTTCAACATATTGGCCTTCAGTATGTGTATTGCTCGAATGGCGAAGCTAGGATGCGTTGTGATCATTAAAATCACCAGCAACAACGATTTCACTGTTCGGGCAACTCTCCAGGATCTTCGACATGGAATCGGAAAGGGCGTCGAAGCCAGATAAAGTTTTATCCCTTTCCGCGTTTGGGCTTCTGTAAAGAAACCCGAAATGTAAAAGATGCGCCCTGATACTGAACTTATCCCAGAGACAGCCAAATCTCGAAACATCTCGACTATCACCAAATTTAATGTTTTTAACATAGATATATATATAGTTGCGGAGTCGTCAAGCTATCGAATATAATTCTCAAGGTTTCAGGAGGTCTAGAAGACTAGCCAAACTGAGAGCGAGTTGAGGGTGTTCCGAGCACTATGGAACGAGAGGGAAAACATTTGTAGAGGCCTTATGTTCCAGCAGGAATTAAATTACTAAATATATAAGACATACGATCTATCAACTAAAACTAACAAAATGTTATGAAAGTCTAATGATCCGTAGGTTTCTTGAAGTCCTAAATGTAGTGGCCACGAACGTGGTGCGGTACCCTTAAAATCTGCAATATTTCTCCATCGAATTTCTCTATTTAAAGTCGATTAAAGCTTTACATAACTACCCAGCAAAACTTAGGTAATAGCAAGTACTCTGGTAACTGGTTACCTTGTAATGACTACAACATACCCTCCGAATAACTAATAAGTTATTACAGAAGTACTTATTTGTAATTAAAATGGTAATTTGAACTGAATGGCCCGGGTTCGAATCCCACCAAGACCAACAATTTTTTAAAATTTTTTTTTTATTAAAAAAAGTCTTTTTAAATGATTTCTGAATTTTAAGAACTTAAATATTACCTTCTGTAAAAAAATGGAAAACTAACACACGGTAATGAAAAATTACCATCATGAGTCAATTTTTACTATGTAGGGGATGTTGGATACCAAACACGGTTCTGATTGGTCTTAACTTGGTAAGCCCAGACATATCTTGGTCATCCTTTATCTCAACTGTGGACACTGACCTCCTCGTGTTATTACCCGGGGAACTAGTTTAACTCCCCTTAATGTAGTGAGCTAACATGTAACGAGAGTTGTTCCATAAGATCGATAAAAATGGGTTAGGACGACGGGCTAGTAACCCACTCTTGGAAAAAACAATTACTATAAAGAGGATAAAATTATAATAAAAATGTCCCACCAAGTAATGTTAGAAGAAAGACCAAGAAGAGGAACATTTTTCAAAGATTGGCCTATAAAATTGTATAATATTTGCACAAGATCAAAGTCCACGGAATTCTAAAATATGCTCGAACTTTGACCTTATCAAGTTGTAACTATAGGCCATTAAAGTAAGTAAGAGTCAATGTTATATAAGAACTTATGCAAAAAGGAAGATTTAAATTGTTTCAGTTTTAAAATAATTAAAAAAAAACTTCTTTATTGTTTACTATTATTAAACGTTTACAAAAAATCATATAGAAATATTTTTTTTCAAAAATTACAACAAAGCAAAAAAATCAAGGAAAACAAAGTTATTGTCACATGATTTTGGATCTAAAAATAAAAATTGTATATATTAATTATTAGCTGCTAAGTTTGCAATATATGATGTAGCTCAGTGGAAGAGTCTCCGCCTAGCAGTCGTGGGGTCTGGGTTCGAGCCCCCATGGGGGCATACAAAAAAAATTGTATTTCGTTTATTTTTTAAATAAAACAACAACAACAAAAGTTTTTGTTGTTGTTTTCCAATTGCTTTCCCAATTCATTACTTTTCTGCAATTGGTAAGTACTTGCCTCCAATGACATCCCCATGTTAATGTAATGACTTAAACAGTGAATGAGTAAGTAGTTCGTGTTCAATAGTTTAGCTGTTTAACTCATTATTTGGTAATGAAAAGTTTTGCTGGGTACTTAACTGCTAAACATCTGGAGTTGTAGATTCTAACTCTATATAATAAGATACAACCCACCCCAATAAGAATGGCATAGGATATCAAAATCTTAATAACAAACTGTTGCTTGTTTCCTATGACGTCTGCAAACTTTCAAGAAATCAGCTGGAGGTCGAGAAGGGGTGAAAATTCTTACTTAAGTATGTATAAAAAAATATATTATGTATGGCGATGTGAATATGAGAGTTATAAATATGTTTGGCAGCCAACAGAGAAGAAATACAAGTGTTTCTCTCCAATTATTTTCAATTTTGTCTTTAGGGATTTTCCTTAATGGCCAAAAGATTGCCGGAGTAATATTAGGAAAGCAACAACTGAAAGTACTTATGCACACACACATAAACAGACATACACAGGCACCTTTGCGTAGGTGTTGATATAGCAGATTTCTAAAAAAAAAAATCCCTTAAAAATATCTAGTCTTTAACAATTGGAAAAGGGGCTGGTATGAGAGAGTAAAAATTTTGAAATTCTTGGTTTTACTTTTCTTCCGAGTGACAATAACAAAAATCATATGGTAGTAGTCATTATTATTAATTTTTCTTTTTCATATGTCCATAACTTTTGCTTTCAGTCTGTTGTGGTCTTCCGAAAAATAATATACCTATATCTAGTATCTATTCACTAAAAGCAACAACATTAAATATATTGAGTAGTCAAAATCAAAAAAACACTCAAACAGATTGAGTGAAATACAAAAGCGCAAACGTAGGAATTTGTCTATAAGAAGACCGCAAAGAAAATCAGACTAATTACGTACTTTTACACGTAAGTAAATAATCGTGTATGTATAGGAATTCATAATACCAATGTCCATGTGTAGTCGGTGTGTAGGTGTAAATTGAGTTAGTTCCTTTTTACTAATTTCCTATTGAGCTGTTGCTTTTCCCTAAGGGTAAGAGAAAAATGTATGTGAGCGTATGAGTGAGAAAGATATTTGATTTCATAAAATTTTCCTTGTATTTCTTTTATGTAGAATATTCTTTGTTAGAATACACTTGTTTTTTTTTTCGGTATTTTCTTATATGATTATGTTTAAGAATTAAAATTTTGTTTGTTTGTTTTTTATTTAAGTATTTCTTATCAGATTTTGGTATTAGAATAACAGCTGAGAAAAGTTTCGAATGTGTTAGTTACTATACGATACCCTACACCACTGAAATTAATGGTTCGATTATTGAGTGCAACTGGACTCAAGTGGAGTTGCCAGTTGCAAAAATTGCATTACGGATGGCAACTTAAAACTGACAAAGAACAGAGGACAGACAAAAGCCAGTACAGAACGGGTATAGGCTGAGGTATCAATAAAATTAAACATTTAGGGCCCGTCAGTATGTACATCCGACGAATGGCAGAGAGTATGGATTCATTATAAGGCAAAATTAAAAAGTCAAAAAATAAAAATATATAACAAACTTCAACGTTTTTAACTTGCAACTGACAGAGGGAAAATTCAGTTGCCATACCAGCAACTATACTTTTTTTTTTGTTGCTATAAATATAACTAGAATAACCATAACTTTTAAGTTTTCGGGAAAATTTTTTGATTTCTTACTTTTATGAACTCAAGTGGGGTTGCCAGTTGCGAAAATTGCATTACGGATGACAACTTATAACTGACAGGAAACAGAGGACAGACAAAAGCCAGTACCAGACTGGTATGGGCTGAGGTATCAACAAAATTAAACAGTTATGGCCCATCAGTGCGTACATCCGACGAATGGCAGAGAGTATGGATTCATTATAAGGCAAAATTAAAAAGACGAAAGTCAAAAAAATATAACAAACTTTCAAGTTTTCGGTAACATTTTTTGATTTCTTAGATTTATGGCTCGATTATCGATTTCGACTGAAATCAAGTGGAGTTGCCAGTTGCAAAAATTGCATTATGGATGGCAACTTAAAACTGACAAAGAACAGAGGACAGACAAAAGCCAGTACAGAACGGTTATAGGCTGAGGTATCAATAAAATTAAACATTTAGGGCCCATCAGTACGTACATCCGACGAATGGCAGAGAGTATGGATTCATTATAAGGCAAAATTAAAAAGTCAAAAAATAAAAATATATAACAAACTTCAACGTTTTTAACTTGCAACTGACAGAGGAAAAATTCAGTTGCCATACCAGCAACTATACTTTTTTTTTTTTTTTTTGTTGCTATAAATATAACTAGAATAACCATAACTTTTAAGTTTTCGGGAAAATTTTTTGATTTCTTACATTTATAGCTCAATTATCGATTTCGACTAAACTCAAGTGGCGTTGCCAGTTGCGAAAATTGCATTACGGATGGCAACTTTAAGGCAAAATTAAAAAGTCAAAAGTCAAAAAAATATAACAAACTTTCACGTTTTTGGAAAAATTGTTTGATTTCTTATATTCATGGCTTGATTTTCGATTGCTATTGGACTCAAGTGGAGTTGCCAGTTGCAAAAATTGCATTACGGATGACAATTTAAAACTAACAGAGGACAGACAAAAGCCAGTACCGAACTGGTCAAAAAAATATAAAAATCTTTCAAGTTTGTTAAATTTTTTTGATTTTTTAGATTTATGGCTCAATTATCGATTGCGACTGAACTCAAGTTGAGTTGCCTGTTGCGAAAAATGCATTGCGGATGACAACTTATAACTGACAGAAAACAGAGGATAGACAAAAGCCAGTACCAGACTGGTATGGGCTGAGGTATCAACAAAATTAAACAGTTATGGCCCATCAGAGCGTACATCCGACGAATGGCAGAGAGTATAGATTCATTATAAGGCAAAATTAAAAAGACAAAAGTCAAAAAAATATAACAAACTTTCAAGTTTTCGGTAACATTTTTTGATTTCTTAGATTTATGGCTCGATTATCGATTTCGACTGAAATCAAGTGGAGTTGCCAGTTGCAAACATTGCATTATGGATGGCAACTTAAAACTGACAAAGAACAGAGGACAGACAAAAGTCAGTACAGAACGGTTATAGGCTGAGGTATCAATAAAATTAAACATTTAAGGCCCATCAGTACGTACATCCGACGAATGGCAGAGAGTATGGATTCATTATAAGGCAAAATTAAAAAGTAAAAAAATAAAAAGATATAACAAACTTCAACGTTTTTAACTTGCAACTGACAGAGGAAAAATTCAGTTGCCATACCAGCAACTATACTTTTTTTTTTTTTTTTTTGTTGCTATAAATATAACTAGAATAACCATAACTTTTAAGTTTTCGGGAAAAATTTTTGAGATCTTACTTTTATGAACTCAAGTGGGGTTGCCAGTTGCGAAAATTGCATTACGGATGACAACTTAAAGACAAAATTAAATGTCAAAAGTCAAAAAAATATAACAAACTTTCACGTTTTTGGGAAAATTGTTTGATTTCTTATATTCATGGCTTGATTTTCGATTGCTACTGGACTCAAGTGGAGTTGCCAGTTGCAAAAATTGCATTACGGATGGCAACTTAAAACTGACAAAGAACAGAGGATAGACAAAAGCCAGTACTGGGGGGTCACCGCGTAACTCTATTCGAAAGAAATTATTTTCGAAACACAATGCTTTAAGCATACAAATTCGAACAGTTTTATTTTCGAATTGAGATACACAGTAACCCCCCAGAACTCGTATAGGCTGAGGTGTCAATAAAATTTAACAGTTATGGCCCGCCAGTGCGTACATCCGTCAGAGAGTTTGGATTCATAAAAAAATAAAAAAGTTTTTATACCACTGGTGGTGGGCCTTAGAAGGAAGTAGCCGATCTACTAAAGAAATGTCTTCCAGTTGATTAGGATCAGCAGCATTAAAAACAGAAAATACACCAGAGTAACAGATAATTGAATCGGAGCTGCCTAATCAACACCAACGAGATCCTGACCAAAAAAAAAAAAAGAACAACATGAGTCACAAAAGTTTGGCTCACCCGTGACCTATCCAACAGAATAAAAAGGTCTGCAAGGAGTGACAGGAGAATGTGGATAGATGAACAAGCAAGATAAGCTAAGTCTGCTGCAAGTGAAGGCGATATTAGGACCTTATATAATACACCAAGGGCGTTGTGTGGCAAACCAACCTACAATAACAGTCCCAGCCTAAGTAGTAGCGGTACACTTCTCTCAACCCCGGATGAATAATTAATACGCTGGATGGAACACATCAAGTCAACATTGGACTAGAAACACTGACGGAAGTGCATAATAAAACCAACCAATGGAATATCAGACAGCCCACAAACAATACAAGAAGAGGAGAATGCCATTAAAAGCCTTACGCGCAACAAGGCCACGGGCAAAGACAATATCTTAGCGGAGATGCATTTATGTGATGTTGAAGGATCGGCGAGACTGTGGCACCCATTTGTGAGTAAAATATGGGAAGAAGAAGCTCTACCAAGCTTCTGGAATGAAGGTATACTAGTCAAAATACCAAAAAAGAGTGACTCCCAAGACTGCAATATCTAAAGAGATATAGCACTTCTTTCAATACGGAGCAAAATACTAAGACGAGTAATTTTGAATAGAACGTACGACACTCCGCGAAAAGCAGTTTGTGATCCGAGAGAATCGATCTTGTGTTGATCTTATCATCAAAGGAAGAATAGTACTCGCACCCCCATTTACCTAGCGTTTATCGACTTAATGAAGGCCTTCCAAAGTGTCAATATAAGCTATATATAGAAAACTTAAGAAATCCGTAACGTGCTAACGTAAATTGTGAACTTACTTCGAGCAATATACGTGGACTTTAAATGTCGGGTTCTACATAAAGGTAAATTGTCTAATCCGTTCGAAGTTACTTCTGGAGTAAGACAAGGATGTATCTTGTCACCTATACTTATTATCCTTGTCATCGGCACTGAATGGTAAACGTGGTATCTAATGGGCTCGAGGACTTAAAATACGCTGATGACATATGTCTTCTAAGCCAAAGATCAGGTCACCTTCAAGAAAATACTAGCTCTATCACTATTGAATCTCGGACAGCTGGGCTGGAAATCAATATTTCTAAGACAAAGATTATGCCTGGAGGCTATGGCGCAAACCCGTCGACACACATCAATGTGGATAACGAGGTTATTGGATGTGAAGGTACATTTAATTATCTTGGTAGTTTGGTATCTACAAAAGATGGCGCCGACGAGAATATTGAATAGCGTATTAATAAGGCAAAATCTGGATTCGGCACTCTCCGAGCTATTAAGAAATCTCGGCAAATATCAAGAAGAACTAAGTTATGAATATATAACTCGAATGTCAAGTCCATCTTGTATTACGGTTGGGAAACATGGAAACGCACAAATGTCATCGATAAGCGTCTACAAACATTTGGAAACAAATGCTTACGGCAAATCCTTAATATATGGTGGCCAAATTGCATAAGAAATGAAGATCTACTAAACGCTACAACCCAAATCCCTTCTTCTATAAAGGTATGTCAACGGAAATGGCGATGGATAGGCCACACACTTCGAAGGCCAAATACCAACATTGCTCGACAAGATCTTCGTTGGAATCCACAAGAAAGAGGCCGTCGTGTTGGTGCACCTGCTAGAACGTGGAGAAGGTCAATTGATGCGGAGTTACAAGTAGCAAACTATTCATGGAATGATGTATGCCTAACATCTCGCAATAGAGTTCGATATAAAAGGATGGTTGAGACCCTATGCTCCACTGGGAGTCAAGGATAACAGAAGGAAAATCGAGAGAAAATCGATCTTGAAGTTTCAACTTAATATTTCTAAAAGACTTTACGATAAAATTTAAAGATTTTTGCACTATATATTTGGCGTATAGAGCAAAATAGCACAAAAAATCTATTTTGGATGATATAGAAGAAAAAATAAACTATTTAACTCAGATACAAGATGAGATAGCCGAAAACAAATTGCAGATTTGAAAAATGTGGGATCGAAAATCTGAAGTGGCATCATTTACTCTAAATGTGTAAAATAGCGGATAGAGCACATAAACTCCCGCACGACGATATGGTGGACGAATCACATAAGAAATGAAGTTCCACAGAGGTATGTCAATGGAAATGGCGATGGACAGGCCACACAATTCGAAGGCCAAATACAAACATTGCTCGAAAAGTGCTTACTTGAAATCCACAGGGAAGAGGCTGTCGTGTTAGTGCACCTGCTGGAACGTGCAGAAGATCAATTGATGCGGAGTTGCAAGCAGCAAACTATACATGGATAATATCTCGCAATAGAGTCCGATATAAAAGCATGGTTGAGGTCCTATGCTCCACGGGGAGTCAAAGATAGCAGAAGAAGAAGAATTCTCACCCTTTTTAGGGATTGGCGTAACATTAGCATCCTTTTAACACCGAAGAAATGTACCGACCTGATATAAGGTGTTGAATAGTTAGCTAATAGACTCACAAGCATCGAAGAGCACATCTTCAAGACCAGTGCTGGAATGCCATCCGGCCCTGGAGACTATTTATATTGAGAACCGCTTGAACGCGTTTTACAACACGGACGCGAAAGAATATCTTTGGTATAGTTACAGATATTCTTGCGAACTCGGGCAGGGGTTGGGGTCTTTCCGTCAAGCAAAAATTGCTTGCAAATAATTCAGCTAAATGCTTAGCTCTTAAACAGGAAGAAATTGTAGAACTAGTGTTATTCCCGAATCGTTTAACGAACGAAATTCGTGCTGCCCCGAACAGCAGCAAGAATTTTAGTACGAAGGTGTTCACAAAAGAATTCATAAGATATATCTCCTTCACCTAAAGGTATGTACAGAGGCAGATGAAATCTAGGCTTATGTTGCTTTAAAGCAGACCTGCCCAAAAACACATAACATTAATATTTGCATTTGTAGTAAACCCCATCTAGCATTTTTGGAAAATTTTAATCAAATATGAGTCTTTTTTGACTTCACTGTACGATTAAAATGATCATTTATGTTATCACTTATGAGTCAAAAATGATCTTGCTGATTGGAATATGACTGCACACATTTTGCTAGATTTGTTAAAAAAAAAATAAAGTTCTTTTTACTCATCTATTTGTAGAACACGTCATAATTATTTTTAGAACAGTGAAGTTGCGTTAATAATTACAGAAATTGATGTTGCCGAGACCGAGGATCGAGCCTAGGCTGCTGTATTTGATATGTTATGCTTAGTAGTCGACGTGCTAACCAACAAGATTTTTTGTGCTATTTTTAACTTGTCCCTTGCTAAGCGTCTATGAGTCTTTTTGTAAACTTTTTCGATCACCAAACTGATTGCGCACATTCTGCTTTCAAATGGTCGCTTCCAAGGTATTTTCTGAGTCTTTTTGTGGTCTTTTTTAATCGCCAAACTGATTAAAATAGCATAAAAAAACAGTCGTATTAGGATCGTTTGCACGATAAGATTTTGATTGCACACATTCTGCAAGAATTGTTTGTTCTTTTGTAAACTAGTCGTTTTCTAAACGTTTTAAGGAGTCTTTTTGGCATCTTTTTTAGATCACCAAGCTGATTAATCAGTTTTTTTATTATCTATACGAATCCCAAAAGACTCATTTTGCTGATATTATCGTCAACAATCACCAAATTGTTAGCTGGGGCAGCCTTGAAAGCCGGTCGGTGTTGCCGGATTTATATTTTTCTTTAAATAATCAAGCAACAAATTCTAATCTGGCAGAACTATGAAAAGGCCACAAAGGGACAACCATAGTTGCGTCTCGCTCATACATATAGTGTGGGTGCCAAAGCTCTTTTGTAAATGTTCGCACATTTTGCTGTAGAGCTGGACGGCTCCGCTTTAGACATCAAGTCGACTTCGTTAATATAGATATTGGTCGACATATAAAAAAGCTTTTTAAAGGGGTCCTAGTTGGACGGCCCCGCTTTAGAGATCAAGTCGACTTCGTTGATATAGATATTGGTCGACATATAAAAAAGCTTTTTAAAGGGGTCTTAGTTGGACGGCTCCGCTTAAGAGATCAAGTCGACTTCGTTGATATAGATATTGGTCGACATGTGTAAAAGCTTTTAAAAGCGGTCCTAGTTGGACGTCCGCGCTAAGTGATCAATTCGACTTCCTTGGTATAGATATTGGGTGATATATGTAAAAGCTTTTAAAAGCGGTCCTAGTTGTTTAGGGGACAGCTAGACATTTACTGGTTTCTAGGTTTTCTGACTCTTATTAAGGGAGTCCACTTTACGCTTTTTAACCCAAAATCTATATAAGGATTAAAGCACACTTTGAACCCACAGGTATCAGGGGTAGGACTTGACCGGCTGTAGTATAAAAATCAACCGTCTTTTATCAATTAAGAGAGAATTACCTTAAGAGTAACTAACGGTAAAGTTATTGTTGATTTTGGTGGCCGCTTCATTCTCTTTCTACTGCCAATACTCGGTCTAAAAAGAGAGCTTTGATTGTTTGTATTATCTGTTCAAATTCTAATGTTTGTATAGGTCTGATGGAATTTAGCCGAGTCTATGTAGTAGAACAACAACGAGACACGCACTTTCGTTTAAATAAAGTTTTCATTGTTGTCATTGTGTCTGTTCTAATCGGACGGAGAGCTTACGTTTTTCTTTGCCACCGATTTCCAACAATATGTGGGCTCGTTAAAACAACAACAATTGTAAATTCTATACGAAAGTCTCAAGTGTTTTTTTTTTGTGTCCCGGTGTATGAGTGATGTTTGTATAAAGAAAATATGTGTGTGTAAGAGTGTGTGTGTGTGTGGGAGAATGAGTGTGTGAGACTAACGGTATTTGCCGCCGCCAAATGTTTTACCGTTAGTTCTTGTACTTAAGCATTTCGCCTAGTGGGTACTACAACGCTAGGGGTTCGTTTCGCACTGAAAACATTTTCTTTTCCATTACATTTTTCTTTTTTTGTTTATCGTGTATTTCTTACGCCGATTCTTTTTTAACATCGAGCAAGAGAGAGCGAGAGAGAGGGAGAGTGAGTAAGTGCGTGTCTGTTTGAGTGTGTGATTATCGGTTTTACGAAACAACAAACTGCATCCATCCATCCAAACATATTTGAAATGACAAAAATGCTAAGGAACAAGAAAAATCTGTATAATTTGAGTTAAATTTATAAAAATTTTCGTAACACAACAAAACGGTTTCATTCGAGTACTGAACTCTTTTCGAGACGTGACGCGCAAAATTTTTTTTTATTTGTTTGATAATATACAATATAAAAATAAAAGATTTTTATATATATATAGAAATAAATTATAACAGAAAAATACACAAAAAAAATAAAATTATATTAAATAAAAAAAACTCGATTATTTTTAATTTTTTGTATCTTATTTTTGAAACCGACGCGTGTTTATTTTAAAAATAATCTACTCAAACTCTTTGAGTTCTAAAACCAAAAATAAATTTAAACTACCAAAAAAATAAAAATTCTAAAAAAGAAATTTAATTTATTTTTAACAAAAAATAAACAAAAAAAAGTTTTAAAATAAAATCCTAGTGTTTTGTTGAATTTTCAAATTCTAGACTTTTCAAAAAAATTTATTTGTTTTTTTTTTTCTTTCTGTAAATAAAATGGAAAAGTTTTACATTGTTAAATAAAAAAAAATGACTTTAATATTGTTGTTTTTTTTTTAATAAATAAAATTATATATTTAAATTAAAAATAAATAAACAAAATTTATTTTAAATTCAAACTGTGAAAACAGAAAAAAATAAAATCAAGTGCAAACATTTTGTGTTAATAAACAAAAATAAAAAGAAATTAAATAAACAAAAATAATATTAAATTTCTTAAAAAAAAAAATTAAAAGCAAACAATTTTGCTAAAATTTATTAAAACAAAAAAAAAAGCATTTATTTTAATTAAATAAAAATATTTAAAAATTAAATTGTCAACAACAATCACCAACAACATATCACTCTGAACATATTTTGGAATTATACATATGCAATTCAACAGTTCTGCAATTTTTTTGAAAAAATTTTGGAAAATTATCAGCAGCCAATTAAATAAATTTCGTGTAAGTTTACAAATTTTAATTTTTTTTAATTTTTCAAAAAAAGGGACAAAAACGAATTTTTTTTGTTTTTAAATTGTGATATCTTCAATACAACGCCATCTATCGAGTTCTACTTTAAACATAACTAAGATCTGAAACATTACTTTAAAGTCCTTTTCAAAATCATTTAAACAAATTGGCCTAAGTCTAGTTCAGGTGAACCGCACCGATCTTAAAATTTTTTATAGCCCACAAAGAACTTTTAATTTTAAGAACACTAGTATACAAATTTTTGGCAAGAACCTTTTGGTTTAGGAGATACAGTGCTTTAAAGTTCCGAAGCATAAATCGATTTATTACTCTTAATTTTGAACCGATGGTTGCGATAAATATGTCATGTGAAAGTGCTCCAAAATATCTTTTAAACGATAAAACCTTTTTTACCTTTCATTAACCCATTAAGGAACTAATCAACAAATGTTAAATTTTACCCTTGGTTTTTTAGCGAAAATGTCCATATCTCGAAAACCGATATAACGCAATCCAATGATGTATAGACATAAGTAGTCAACCTTTTAAGCTTTCATCTGATACTAATAATTAGCTGATATCTTTTAAGATAACAAAGATATTGGGGTTTAAAGTTGATTTTTTTATCTTTCATTTTTAAAGTCTAGTTTAATTGAACTGCATCGATTTTAAACATTTTTATAGCCCATAAAGAACTTTCAATTTTAAGATTTTTTTTTTTTTTTAACATTAATGGATAAAGTTAAATAAAAATTTCGCCGCAGGCGAAAAATTATTTCAAAAAAATCGCGCGATTTTTTTGAAATAATTTTTCGCCTGCGGCGCTTCCTACTTTTTTTTAACATTTATGGTTAAGGTTAAATAAAAATTTATTTTGAAAAATTATTTCAAAAAAATCGCGCGATTTTTTTGAAATAATTTTTCTCCTGCGGCGCTTACTACATTTTTAAACAAATAAGATCAAAAAATATTTTTCTTTAAACCTTTACCTTTAAAAGATATGCGGTAACTATTGATATCAGATAAAAGCTTAATATGTTAAATACTTAAATTTGTACTTCATTTGATTATGTCATATTGATGGGTTTTTGAGAAATGGACATTGTTTTACAAAAACCAATAGTAAAATTCAATATTTTTGTTAATAGTTCCTTAATGCATTAATTAAACTAGACTTTAAAAATGAAAGATAAAAAAAAATCAACTTTGAACCTTAATATCTTTGTTATCTTAACAGATATGAAAGCCTAAAAGGTTGACTACTTAAATCCATATATCATTTGATTACGTTATATCGACCAGTTTTCGAGATATGGACATTTTTGCTAAAAAACTAAGGCTAAAAATTAATATTTTTTTTGATAGTTCCTTAATGGGTTAATAAAAGATAAAACTAATTATCTTATCTGAAAGATATTTCAGTACACTTTCACATGACATACATATTGCTGCAATCGGTCCTACATTAAGAGAGATATACCTACTTATATTTTGGAACTTTAAACCACTATATCTCCCAAACCAAAAGTTTCTTGCCCATAAAAAGGGTTTTAAACAAAAGCTTTTTAAAGTCCCTATCAAAAAAAATTTTCAAAAAAATCGGTGCAGTTCACCTGATCTAGACTTGTTCCTAAATATTTATAAAAACAAGTAAAAAAAAGCTATAGTTGGTCAAGCCCGACTATATCAAATATGGACCAACAATTAAACAAGTTTTCCTTAAGTCCTAGAGACATACATACATATACTATGTGCTATTTTTTCAAAATTTCGAGATTTAGATCATTTCCCACTAAGGGCCTGTTATGGGAGCTAGAGTCAATTGTGGACCGATTGTTACCAAATTTTGGTTATTGGGTTATATTTACAAAATAATTATCTGTGCAAAGTTTAAGTAATCAAATGCATTCATCTTTAGAGTTATTAACGTTTTTGTGGTTTTATTTGTATATAAACGTCTTTGGAGAATGTATCTTATATGGGAGGTATGGTCAAATATGGGACGATTTTTTGCAAAATTAGGAACACTGATTAAGGTTATGTTGGGCAATATTTGTGCTGAATATTATTAAAATACAACTAAATTTATGGCTGTAAATGATCAAAAACTCTATTCCGGGAAGGCATACCTATGGGTGGTACCCGAAATAGCAGTCCGATTTCGCCCAAAAAGAATAGTGATTGTCCTTGGACAAAAATATGAGCTTGTGCCAAATTTCATCAAATTATCTATTAAAGTTACGACCTGTAGAATGATAACAACTCAGGAAGTGATTCTTAGTCGATTGGTATACTATTTCTATGCGTTACAAACATCAGCACAAACCCAATATACCCTTTCCACCTATGGTGGTGAAGGTTATATATATTGGGTTGTTTGGAAAGTAATTTCGTTTTTGATAATTAATGAAATCCTGTGATTTCAAACATTTGATTAAAAAGAATTGCAATATTTTGAAAAATTTTAAAAACAAATCGAGAGCCTATATTCAATACCGCCTATGAACCAAAAATAGAGTAGTGGAAAAAAACCTTTTAATATCCAAAATATTTAAAATGAAGTCAATATTGCTTCTACAATATATTTAAGTCATGTTTACTAAATCCTAGACTTCTTCTCTCTAAATTTGATTAAAACAGATCTAATTTTTATAAAAAAAAAAACATTTTCCCAATAAAAATTGATTTTGAAAAAAATTTGTTCATAGATGGTATTGAATATAGTCTTTCGAAATGTTGTTTGTGAAAACCAATTATCGAAAAGCCATCGTAAGGCCATCTTTATCATGAGGAGAATCTCTAATTCTAGACAGATCGAAAACCATGCATTATAACCAAGTTCCAAAACAGAATAAATACGAATTATAGTGTTTTCAAAAAAAAAACAAATAAAAACTGAGACTATCGCCTAAACACACACAACATTTTTCTGTTTTATCGGTTCTTTACTTCCCACACATATTTAATTAAAATATATATTGAATTTTTTTAAACTAAAGTATTAAGTTATTACAATTAAAGCGGGCCATGGGCACGCTTTCCCCCCATCCGATTAACCTCTTAATTTTCAAGAAATTAATTGCAAAACCAGCTTAACTTCCTTGTTATATCTTCGAAAACGCAAAAATTTTCTTAAAAATTCGACAATTTTCGGTCAATGCTGTACGTAGAGTGAATGTTGAACTGACTTGAAATTTGGTTTAAAATCATCCTAGAACCCCATTCTCTACGAATATATAATAAAACATTAACCTTTAATAAAAAACTTCTTAGTAAAAACAAAAATTAATACTATAATATTGGAAAAAAAAATTCACTTTTTCCAATCAACGAAATTTTTGAATCGCCGAGCCATTTGTTCAACTTTGGATACAAGAAATAGTCACTCGGGTCTTTATCTGGAAATATAGCATATTAAGGGGCAATTCGTACATGACTTCACACTTGCACTATCCAGGTAGAAAATAAATTTGTTTCTGGCCCTAATGCGGTATTTTTTCGCGATTGAATTCGTCGTTGCCTTTTTAGGCGTCGCTCACTCCGACAACCCCAATTTTTGGTCTTCGGTTACGAAACGGTCTTCGGTTGCGAAATTGTAAAAAGGTGAAAAATGTCCTATAAAAAGTAAATTTTTAAAAAATGTCCTATAAAAAGTAAATTTTTAAAAAATGTCCTATAAAAAGTAAATTTTTAAAAAATTTCCTATAAAAAGTGAATTTTTAAAAAATTTCCTATAAAAAGTAAAATTTTAAAAAATTTCCTATAAAAAGTAAATTTTTGAAAAATTTCCTATAAAAAGTAAATTTTTGAAAAATTTCCTATAAAAATAGTAAATTTTTTAAAAATTTACTATACAAATAGTACATTTTTGAAAAATTTCTTATAAAAATAAGGAATTTTTGAAAAATTTCCTATAAAAAGTAAACTTTTGAAAATTTTCTATAAAAAGTAAATTATTGAAAAATTTCCTATAAAAAGTAATTTTTTGAAAAATTTCATATAAAAGATAAATTTTTGAAAAATTTCCTATAAAAAGTAAATTTTTGAAAATTTTCTATAAAAATTTAATTTGTAAAAAATTTAATATAAAAATAAGAAATTTTTGAAAAATTTCCTGTAAAAAGTAAATTTTTGAAAAATTTCCTGTAAAAAGTAAATTTTTGAAAAACTTCAAATAAAAAGTAAATTTTTGAAAAATTTCCTATAAAAAGTAAATTTTTGAAAAATTTCCTATAAAAAGTAAATTTTTGAAAAATTTCCTATAAAAATAAGAAATTTTTGAAAAATTTCCTATAAAAATAAGAAATTTTTGAAAAATTTCCTATAAAAATAAGAAATTTTTGAAAAAAATCTTATAAAAATAAAAAATTTTTGAAAAAATTCCTATAAAAATAAGAAATTTTTGAAAAATTTTCTATAAAAATAAGAAATTTTTCAAAAATTTCCTATAAAAATAAGAAATTTTTGAAAAATTTTCTATAAAAATAAGAAATTTTTGAAAAAACCTATTTTTTGAAAAAAAAGTAAATTTTTGAAAAATTTCCTATAAAAAGTAAATTTTTGAAAAATTTCCTATAAAAAGTAAATTTTTGAAAAATTTCCTATAAAAAGTAAATTTTTGAAAAATTTCCTATAAAAAGTAAATTTTTGAAAAATTTTCTTATAAAAAGTAAATTTTTGAAAAATTTCCTATAAAAAGTAAATTTTTGAAAAATTTCCTATAAAAAGTAAATTTTTGAAAATTTTCTATAAAAAGTAAATTTTTGAAAAATTTCCTATAAAAAGTAAATTTTTGAAAAATTTTCTTATAAAAAGTAAATTTTTGAAAAATTTCCTATAAAAAGTAAATTTTTGAAAAATTTCCTATAAAAAGTAAATTTTTGAAAATTTTCTATAAAAATTTAATTTGTAAAAAATTTAATATAAAAATAATAAATTTTTGAAAAATTTCCTGTAAAAAGTAAATTTTTGAAAAATTTCAAATAAAAAGTAAATTTTTGAAAAATTTCCTATAAAAATAAGAAATTTTTGAAAAATTTCCTATAAAAAGTAAATTTTTGAAAAATTTCCTATAAAAATAAGAAATTTTTGAAAAATTTCCTATAAAAATAAGAAATTTTTGAAAAGAATCTTATAAAAATAAGAAATTTTTGTAAAAATTCCTATAAAAATAAGAAATTTTTGTAAAAATTCCTATAAAAATAAGAAATTTTTGAAAAATTTCCTATAAAAATACAAAATTTTTGAAAAATTTCCTATAAAAATAAGAAATTTTTGAAAAATTTCCTATAAAAATAAGAAATTTTTGAAAAATTTTCTATAAAAATAAGAAATTTTTGAAAAACTTCCTATAAAAAGTAAATTTTTGAAAAATTTCCTATAAAAAGTAAATTTTTGAAAAATTTCCTATAAAAAGTAAATTTTTGAAAAATTTACTTTTTATAGGAAATTTTTCAAAAATTTACTTTTTATAGGAAATTTTTCAAAAATTTACTTTTTATAGGAAGTTTTTCAAAAATTTACTTTTTATAGGAAGTTTTTCAAAAATTTCTTATTTTTATAGAAAATTTTTCAAAAATTTCTTATTTTTATAGGAAATTTTTCAAAAATTTTGTATTTTTATAGGAAATTTTTCAAAAATTTCCTATTTTTATAGGAATTTTTACAAAAATTTCTTATTTTTATAGGAATTTTTACAAAAATTTCTTATTTTTATAAGATTCTTTTCAAAAATTTCTTATTTTTATAGGAAATTTTTCAAAAATTTCTTATTTTTATAGGAAATTTTTCAAAAATTTACTTTTTATAGGAAATTTTTCAAAAATTTACTTTTTATAAGAAAATTTTTCAAAAATTTACTTTTTATAGGAAATTTTTCAAAAATTTACTTTTTATAGGAAATTTTTCAAAAATTTACTTTTTATAGGAAATTTTTCAAAAATTTACTTTTTATAGGAAATTTTTCAAAAATTTACTTTTTATAGGAAATTTTTCAAAAATTTACTTTTTATAGGAAATTTTTCAAAAATTTACTTTTTATAGGAAATT
Source organism: Stomorhina lunata (assembly GCA_933228675.1). NCBI lineage: Eukaryota > Metazoa > Arthropoda > Insecta > Diptera > Rhiniidae > Stomorhina > Stomorhina lunata. The sequence goes on along the minus strand of OW121744.1, from coordinate 34,450,186 downwards.
TTTCAAAAATTTACTTTTTATAGGAAATTTTTCATAAATTCCTTATTTTTATAAGAAATTTTTCAAAAATTTACTATTTGTATAGTAAATTTTTAAAAAATTTACTATTTTTATAGGAAAATTTTCAAAAATTTACTTTTTATAGGAAATTTTTCAAAAATTTACTTTTTATAGGAAATTTTTCAAAAATTTACTTTTTATAGGAAATTTTTCAAAAATTTACTTTTTATAGGAAATTTTTCAAAAATTTACTTTTTTTTCAAAAAATAGGTTTTTTCAAAAATTTCTTATTTTTATAGAAAATTTTTCAAAAATTTCTTATTTTTATAGGAAATTTTTCAAAAATTTCTTATTTTTATAGAAAATTTTTCAAAAATTTCTTATTTTTATAGGAATTTTTTCAAAATTTTTTTATTTTTATAGGATTTTTTTTCAAAAATTTCTTATTTTTATAGGAAATTTTTCAAAAATTTCTTATTTTTATAGGAAATTTTTCAAAAATTTACTTTTTATAGGAAATTTTTCAAAATTTTCTTATTTTTATAGCAAATTTTTCAAAAATTTACTTTTTATTTGAAGTTTTTCAAAAATTTACTTTTTACAGGAAATTTTTCAAAAATTTACTTTTTACAGGAAATTTTTCAAAAATTTACTTTTTACAGGAAATTTTTCAAAAATTTCTTATTTTTATATTAAATTTTTTACAAATTAAATTTTTATAGAAAATTTTCAAAAATTTACTTTTTATAGGAAATTTTTCAAAAATTTACTTTTTATAGGAAATTTTTCAAAAATTTACATTTTATAGGAAATTTTTCAAAAATTTACTTTTTATAGGAAATTTTTCAAAAATTTACTTTTTATAGGAAATTTTTCAAAAATTTACTTTTTATAGGAAATTTTTCAAAAATTTACTTTTTATAGGAAATTTTTCAAAAATTTACTTTTTATAGGAAATTTTTCAAAAATTTACTTTTTATAGGAAATTTTTCAAAAATTTACTTTTTATAGGAAATTTTTCAAAAATTTACTTTTTATAGGAAATTTTTCAAAAATTTACTTTTTATAGGAAATTTTTCAAAAATTTACTTTTTTTCAAAAAATAGGTTTTTATAGGAATTCTTTCTAAAATTTACTTTTTATAGAAAATTTTCAAAAATTTACTTTTTATAGGAAATTTTTCAAAAATTTCTTGTTTTTATAGAAAAATTTTTCAAAAATTTTCAGTAAATTTTTGAAAAATTTCCTATAAAATGTAAATTTTTGAAAAATTTCCTATAAAAAGTAAATTTTTCAAAAATTTACTTTTTATAAAGAAGAAGTAAATTTTTGAAAAATTAAAAAAAAAAAAAAATTCCCCTGGTTATTTGAGGGTTAATTTTTATAAATAATATGACAGAATGAAGCTCTTGGTATTATATTTCAGCACTTATATTATACAAATTTAAGTATTTGTTTGTCAGTTTAAAACTAGAACTATTTTGAGCCAATGGGTACGCAAGGGTTAATTTGTATAAAAATGTAATTAAATGCTTCTTTGAAAGATTTGTTGAATTTTTATTCAAACATAATAATAAAAACTGTAATTTTTAGTACCTTTTTTAAAAAAATTTAATATTTTAAAAAGGTTACTTTTAACCCTGGTAATAATAGGGTTAATGACATCCCATTTCAACCAAAGTTCTAATGTTTTCAACCCATCGAAACAGTAATATTACGGTTCTGTTTATCTTGAGGTCTCAAAAAAGTAAAACGTGTGAAACTTTTTAAAATTTGTTAAAAATAATAAATTTTTGTATTGCATATGTTCAGGAGAGTCTTCAAGGACGTAAAATATTTGGGAAAACCCTTAATAATTAGGAAACCTTTCAACCGATATTAAGGTTCTATATCTCGTGGGACAGCTCATTTGGTTATCTATAGCATGATGTTAAAAATGTATTAAAAAATATATCCTAAGTATAAACATTTTGAAGAAATCCCTCAGTTTTCCCATATATCTTGGATGTCCAAACATTGGCGCTTTGCCGATAACCGATCTGAATCAAACTTTGTATTTGGATTATTGGGGTCAAATGTAACAAATTTTGGGGATACGTCTTTTTGTACAAAGACTTTTAATTTTTTGGGACCCTCTAATATATATCAATACTATATCTTAGTATTCCTGATTTATTAATGCTTTTGATTTTTTTTTTTCAAATTTTTAAATTTTCAAAACAATATAGAGAAAAAATATCAGACCATGTTTTATATTACTTTTTTTTTGGTGGTGCGTGCAGTTCATAAAAAACTTTAATAACTGATAGCGAATTTTGTATTTTCTTAGATAAATTAAAGTTTTAAATGTCTAATCAATTTGTTGCAAATTATTATTTATCAGATTGTTTGAAGTTATGGTATTCACAAAGAGTCGTATCAGACATAACATTAAATAGTACCTGGGCGACCGGAGCTTTATGATAAGCATTTCGAGGCAAATTTTAAAGTTTTCATATATTTTATTTTATAAAGTACTAACCAAGTAAAACAAATTTAGAGAAAAGACATTACAAAAATATCCAATTAATTTTAATTCATTTTCTCCTATCAACACATGATCAAATGCATAGTTTAATATGAATAATTTTGGAAATTGGTCATACCGACTTAGAAACCTCCGTCGACTCATGCGCAAGAACTTTGCTAAAGATCATAGCCTGATCATATGCGCAGTTCACGATTTAATTCATGTTGAGTAATTTTTACTGGAGCCTGCTCTCTGAAATTAGTCATACGAGCTAAGAAACCTTTGTCGGCTTATGCGTAACAACTTTACTAAAGATTATAGCATGATCAAATGCACAGCTTACGATTTAATTCATGTTTAGTAATTTTCTGTAGCGCCACCTGTCGAAAATTGTTCATACCAACTAAGAAACCTTCGCCGGCTCATGTGCAACAACTTTGCTAAAGATCATAGCCTGATCAAATGCACAGTTTACGATTTAATTCATTTTTAGTAATTTTCAGTGGTGCCACTTGTCGGAAATTGTTCGTACCAATTAAAAAACCTTTGCCGGCTCATTTGCAACAACTTTGCTAAAGATCATAGCCTGATCAAATGCACAGTTTACGATTTAATTCAATTTGAGTAATTTTTAGTGGCGCCACCTGTCGTAAATTAGTGATACCAACTTAAAAACCTTTGTCGCCTCATGGGCAATAACCTTAGCTAAAGAATATCGCATGAGCATATCATGGTTAAATGCATAGTTTACTATTCTATAAAGGAAAACAGTTATAATATTACCAATTTTTTCCCCTAATTTCTAAAAAGTTACATATGCATATTTGGTACTTGGTACCAATTGAATTCGGTACTTTTTATAAAAACGCAGTTAACATATTGTTCCTATTCATATTGCTTCATGAGGTGTTAAATTATCATTTTATCCCTTTTTTACCCATTTTGGCAACCGAAATCCAAAAAGTACCCAATAAGTGTTCAATATTTTTCTCACATTTATTGATTGCCTTACAAAATTCTTTTCTATATTGTTTGGTTTAAAAGCAAAGAGTAGCTTAAAAATGGTACCAAAAAAACTATTTCCACCCCTTTTACCCCGATTTGGCATAGATTGAAAAAAGTACCAAACACCTGTCCGCTTATTTTAATAGCTCTTCAAAGTATAATTTTAATTTTGTTTCTATGCCTTTCACTTTAGTAGTTATAGCATTCTCGATTTTTTACCCGTTTTTACCCCCTTAGAGGCAAAGGTCCCAAAAGTCCCTTCTTACTCGACCTGTACATCAAAAAAGGTACCCACTGTCCAAATTTTATCTATATATATATACATAGAATATGTATATATATATATATATATATATATATATATATATATATATATATATATATATATATATATATATATCTATATATATATATATATATATATACATATATATATACATATATATATATATACATAGATATATATATACATATATATACATAAAGGAAATTTTTCAAAAATTTCCTATTTTTATAGAAAATTTTTCAAAAAATTCCTATTTTTATAGGAAGTTTTCCAAAAATTTCCTATTTTTATAGGAAGTTTTTCAAAAATTTCCTATTTCTATAGGAAATTTTTCAAAAATTTCCTATTTTTATAGGAAATTTTGCAAAAATTTCCTATTTTTATAGGAAATTGTTCAAAAATTTCCTATTTTTATAGGAAATTTTTCAAAAATTTCCTATTTTTATAGGAAATTTTTCGATTTCTCGATTTTTTACCCGTTTTTACCCCCTTAGAGGCAAAAGTCCCTTCTTACTCGACCTGTACATCAAAAAAGGTACCCACTGTCCAAATTTTATCTATATATATATACATAGAATATATATATATATATATATATATATATATATATATATATATATATATATATATATATATATATATACATATACATATATATATACATATATATATATACATAGATATATATATATATACATATATATACATAAAGGAAATTTTTCAAAAATTTCCTATTTTTATAGAAAATTTTTCAAAAAATTCCTATTTTTATAGGAAGTTTTCCAAAAATTTCCTATTTTTATAGGAAGTTTTTCAAAAATTTCCTATTTCTATAGGAAATTTTTCAAAAATTTCCTATTTTTATAGGAAATTTTGCAAAAATTTCCTATTTTTATAGGAAATTGTTCAAAAATTTCCTATTTTTATAGGACATTTTTCAAAAATTTCCTATTTTTATAGGAAATTTTTCAAAAATTTCCCATTTTTATAGGAAATTTTTCAAAAATTTCCCATTTTTATAATAAATTTTTCAAAAATTTCCCATTTTTAGGAAATTTTTCAAAAATTTCCTATTTTTATAGGAAATTTTTCAAAACTTTCCTATTTTTATAGGAAATTTTTCAAAAATTTCCTATTTTTATAGGAAATTTTTCAAAAATTTCCTATTTTTATAGGAAATTTTTCAAACATTCCCTATTTTTATAGGAAATTTTTCAAAAATTTCCTATTTTTATAGGAAATTTTTCAAAAATTTCCTATTTTTATAGGAAATTTTTCAAAAATTTCCTATTTTTATAGGAAATTTTTCAAAAATTTCCTATTTTTATAGGAAATTTTTCAAAAATTTCCTATTTTTATAGGAAATTTTTCAAAAATTTCCTATTTTTATAGGAAATTTTTCAAAAATTTCCTATTTTTATAGGAAATTTTTCAAAAATTTCCTATTTTTATAGGAAATTTTTCAAAAATTTATATATTTCAAAAATGTATATATATATATACATATGTATATATATATGTATATATATATATATATATATATATATATATATATATATATATATAATTATTGCTCGTTTAAGAATATAAGATAAGATATCTTAATTCATTACTTCCGATGACGCTTATAGAATTTTAGGTTTTTCAATAAAACAACTTAAACCATTAGAAAACACGGGCAACGCCGGGTCTTGACAAGATATACATATTTTTTTTTTCTTTCTTCAAGGATATTTTTGTTCTTCCAAACAAAATTTATGATTTGGTTTCAAAAACTAATGGACATTTCAAAAAAATCTAAATAAATAAAAACTTGGTATTTTAAGGTTTAGTATTGCGGTTAATTTAAAATTCTATTTTTTGTTTTTTTAAATCATAAATTTGAACTTATGTGACTTAGCGATAGAAAGACCAAAAACTCGTGCCTTTGACATTTATGCATATTTCGAAACTATTGTGGTCAAATTTTGGCTTAAAGTTTTTGAGGTTTATATTAAAAAAAATCCATATTTTAGTTTATTTTCAAATTTAAATGTGGTTTTTTTTTAAGTTAATTTGGTGCTGACTTTTTATTAGATTCTCTACTATTATAACACAGTGCTACAGGCAGATGTTAAAATGGTCAATCTCATGATTATTATGTTGTTTTACTATTTTTAAACAAAATTTCATATATGGAAAATTATTATCTAATATTTATTTTTTACAAATTTCTTTGAAACAAAAATTATTCGCACTTAATCCCAGTCCAAAACATTTACTTCTTTAACGAACTTATTTCCTGCTTTAAGAGATCAAAACCTATATATCGGAAGCACCTAATATTCGAAAGGTCATTCCATTGTATACCGATTAAAAAATCCCGAAATAATAAACCGATTTCACCCAATTCTAATAGTTTTGATTAAAGTCTAAGACCTTTTGTCCTTCATTTTTCCATTTCTCAACTTTCACTCACTCGTATTTTGAACTTTTGCTCTCTGGCTCGATTTCTTATCAAAAGTAAAAGTAATTATGAATTTATACTGAATGACTTCTTCTTCCGATCTCTTTAGGTTACTCATTTTGTTTTTGCATAGTTTGAGTACAATTTACTTTTATCATTATTTTTATTATTTTCATTATGCTCTCCATAAAATTTGCAATAATATTTTAAAAGTTGATAACATTTTATTTTAAATGAAAGAAGTCAACAGAGAGAGGAATATGAAAGACGAGAGAGTAAATGAAAATAATGGTAATTACTCATTTCGCGAGAGAACAGAGGAGTTTAAAATAATAGCACTATTTTAAAGTTCTTTTTATTTTGAAAAATTTTCTTGATGTTCTGTTAGCTCATGGGGATTACTCAATAAATTTCTGACCTGAACCATATTGACTGTGAATCGACGTGGTAAAGTAGGTTAATCACCCGCCTAGCATACCAGAGGTCCTTAGTTCGATCCCCGGCAAAATAGAAAATAGAACATTTCTATAGAAAAATTTATATCGAAAATTTTCTGCAGAAAAATTTATATCGAAAATTTTCTGCAGAAAAATTTATATAGAAAATTTTGTGTAAAAAAATTTTATAAAGAAAATTTTGTGTAAAAAAATTTTATATAGAAAATTTTCTGTAAAAAAAATTTTATATCGAAAATTTTCTGAAAAAAAATTTTATATCGAAAATTTTCTATAGAAAAATTTTATATCGAAAATTTTCTATTGAAAAATTTTATAACGAAAATTTTCTATAGAAAAATTTTATATCGAAAATTTTCTGTAGAAAAATTTTATACCGAAAATTTTCTATAGAAAAATTTTATATCGACAATTTTCTATAGAAAAATTTTCTATAGAAAAATTTTATAACGAAAATTTTCTATAGAAAAATTTTATAACGAAAATTTTCTATAGAAAAATTTTATATCGAAAATTTTCTTTAGAAACATTTTATAACGAAAATTTTCTATAGAAAAATTTTATAACGAAAATTTTCTATAGAAAAATTTTTGATCGAAAATTTTCTATAGAAAAATTTTATATCGAAAATTTTCTATAGAAAAATTTTATATCAAAAATTTTCTATAGAAAAATTTTATATCGAAAATTTTCTATAGAAAAATTTTATAACGAAAATTTTTTATAGAAAAATTTTTTATCGAATATTTTCTATAGAAAAATTTTATATCGAAAATTTTCTATAGAAAAATTTTATATCGACGATTTGCTATAGAAAAATTTTATAACGAAAATTTCCTGTAAAAAAATTTTATATAAAAATTTTCTGTAAAAAAAATTTTATATCGAAAATTTTCTATAGGAAAATTTTATATCGAGAATTTTCTATAGAAAAATTTTATATCGAAAATTTTCTATAGAAAAATTTGATATCTGAAATTTTCTATAGAAACATTTTATATCGAAAATTTTCTATAGAAAAATTTTAGATCTAAAATTTTCTATAGAAAAATTTTCTATAAAAAATTTTCTATAGAAAAATTTTAGATCGAAAATTTTCTATAGCAAAATTTTAGATCGAAAATTTTCTATAGCAAAATTTTAGATCGAAAATTTTTTATAGAAAAATTTTATATCAAAAATTTTCTATAGAAAAATTTTGTATCGAAAATTTTCTTTAGAAAAATTTTCTATCGAAAATTTTCTATAGAAAAATTTTCTATCGAAAATTTTCTATAGAAAAATTTTGTTATAAAATTTTTTTTAGAAAATTTTTGATATAAAATTTTTTTTAGAAAATTTTCAATATTAAACTTTTCTGAAGAAAATTTTCGATATAAAATTTTTCTATAGAAATTTTTCGATATCAAATTTTTCTAAAGAAAATTTCGATATAAAATAGAAAATTTTCGATAAAAAATTTTCTATATAAAATTTTTCTATAAAAAATTTTCAATATAATATTTTTCTATAGAAAATTTTCGGTATAAAATTTTTCTATAAAAAATTTTATATCGAAAATTTTCTATAGGAATATTTTATTTCGAGAATTTTCTATAGAAAAATTTTATATCGAAAATTTTCTATAGAAAAACTTGATATCTGAAATTTTCTATAGAAACATTTTATATCGAAAATTTTCTATAGAAAAATTTTAGATCTAAAATTTTCTATAGAAAAATTTTCTATAAAAAATTTTCTATAGAAAAATTTTAGATCGAAAATTTTCTATAGCAAAATTCTAGATCGAAAATTTTCTATAGCAAAATTTTAGATCGAAAATTTTCTATAGCAAAATTTTAGATCGAACATTTTCTATAGCAAAATTTTAGATCGAAAATTTTCTATAGCAAAATTTTAGATCGAAAATTTTCTATAGAAAAGTTTTATATCGAAAATTTTCTTTAGAAAAATTTTCTATCGAAAATTTTCTTTAGAAAAATTGTCTATCGGAAATTTTCTTTAGAAAAATTTTCTATCGAAAATTTTCTATAGAAAAATTTTATATCGAAAATTTTCTATAGAAAAATTTTATGTCGAAAATTTTCTATAGAAAAATTTTATATCGAAAATTTTCTATAGAAAAATTTTATATCGAAAATTTTCTATAAAAAAATTTTATATAGAACATTTTTTTTTGAAAAATTTTATATCGAAAGTTTTCTATGGAAAAATTTTATATCGAAAATTTTCTATAGAAAAATTTTATATCGAAAATTTTCTATAGAAAAATTTTAGATCGAAAATTGTCTATAGAAAAATTTTAGATCGAAAATTTTCTATATTAAAATTTTATATCGAAAATTTTCTATAGAAAAATTTTATATCGAAAATTTTCTATAGAAAAATTTTATATCAAAAATTTTATATCGAAAATTTTCTATAGCAGAATTTTATATCGAAAATTTTCTATAGAAAAATTTTATATGGAAAATTTTCTATAGAAAAATTTTATATAGAAAAGTTTTATATCGAAAATTTTTTATAGAAAAATTTTATATTAAAGATTTTTTATAGAAAAATTTTATATTAAAAATTTTTTATAGAAAAATTTTCTATAGAAAAATTTTACATCGAAAATTTTTGATAGAAAATTTCTTATCAAAAATTTTCTATAAAAAGTTTTATATCGAAAATTTTCTAAAGAAAAATTTTATATTGAAAATTTTCTTTTGAAAAATTTTTTTTTGAAAATTTTCTATAGAAAAATTTTATATTGCAAATTTTCTTTTGAAAAATTTTATATTGCAAATTTTCTTTTGAAAAATTTTATATAGAAAATTTTCTGTAAAAAAATTTTATATCGAAAATTTTCTTTAGAAAAATTCTATCAAAAATTTTCTAAAGAAAAATTTTATATTGAAAATTTTTTAGAGAAAATTTTCTGTAAAAAATTTTTTATCGAAAATTTTCGGTAGAAAAATTTTATATCGAAAATTTTGTATAGAAAAATTTTATATCGAAAATTTTCTTTTGCAAGATTTTGTATCGAAAATTTTATATTGAAAATTTTCTATAGAAAAATTTTGTATCGAAAATTTCCTATAGAAAAATTTTGTATCGAAAATTTTCTATAGAAAAATTTTATATCGAAAATTTTCTTTTGCAAAATTTTATATAGAAATTTTCTATAGAAAAATTCTATAGAAACATTTTTTAAAGCCATTAAATCTTAATATTTTGATGTCTGGTTTCATGATTTTAAGTTTAGTCATGCTAAACTTTTGTTTTAAAACTCATAAATTTTATTTAATCAATAACCGATTGAATTTCTTTTTGTTATTGTAGTCTACAATACTCTCGATAGGGTTCTATGAGTTTGTATTGATATTTGTAACTCACAGAAACTTTACCCTATCCTACACCCATTATTAGTTTTTAAGAGGATTTAACATTGATTGTCCATCCAGTCGAATATCTGTCTGTGCTTAGATTCAAACTTGTAATCAAATTACAGTCATCGTATATTGATTTGCGGTATGGTCGCTTTGAAAAATCCCATAAAAAACAGAGTTTACCTCTTTTACTCTAATTCGTAAACAACTAATGGAGACGGTTATGCAATGAGAGAAAGCTAAGGCACACACACGTGCTCATGAAATGTATGTATGTTTGAGCGTTTATGTGTATTTCAGAAAAAAATGTATGCCCTTAACTGGTCTAGGGTAACATACAGTCGGTCTCGACTGATTTTAACACTTTCATTCTTCTTTTGTTGTACATTCTGCCATTGATAAAATTTTGATATTGAAATTTAATTAAAGTTCAAAGCTCAATAAACTTTTTTTGTTGTTTTAACCAAAAATACTGTAAAGGTGTTAATGAGTTAAACAACAATTATAACTTTCAAGCTTTTTTTATAATAAAGATCAGGATTTGTGAATATATTAGTATGAACAGGTGTTACAAAAAATGTGAAAGATTTATCAAAAAAATACTTAATATGAATTTCTAATCTAGGCTGCTAAATATTTCAAAACATATAAATATTGTAGCATTTTTATTAAATTTATTTTATTACTAAATCCATCATAATTAATAATATTTGAATAATCCATCAATTAAGTTATAGCCATAATAAATATATGTTTTATAGACCTAAAGTAACCCTTTAAACAAATAGAATTTGACATTTAAGCTAAATGATGAAATGCTAAACTAGTTAAATCAATTATCTATAAAATCATTTTTAATAATATTTTATTGGTATTTTAGATTCATTTGAATCCACCCTAAATCTTATTAGTTTTGCTTATATGAGCCCAATATAAAAAATAATATTTTGTCAAATTTTAGTACAAATTTTTTCTTCAATGAGTAAAATTTTTAAAAATTAAGCTTTTAATACTTTGTCAGACCTCAATCCGATTGTCTGTAGTAAACTTTTGTCTAGGCATCTGCCTGCTGATCACACATTTACCGATATCGACAAGAGATTTCCTAAAATGTTTTTGTTCGATATCAATCCTTTTATTTGAAAGTATTTGAACTTTTTTAAAATTCTAAATCCAGTTTTCAAAAAGACAGAATTGAGTTTTCCTTTTATATTTTATCAGACTTTGACCCGTTTGTATGAATAAAATCTGATTTATTTTCCTACATTTCTCTTATCTTTTTTGATTCTAAATTTGAAAATTTCGATTTTTTAGGCAATAAATCAAATTTTCTAAAAGACAGTTAAGTTTTCCTTTTATGTTTTGTCAGATTTTGAGCCGATTGTATGAACTCAATCTAATGTTTTGTTTTCTTAATATTTCCATCATCATTTGAAGCAAATCTGCTGAGATTATTTTTGCTAGTCTCAAGAATAATCTTTTTAAAAATGACATAACATAAAAAGATGACATTCCTCCTTTTGTCTGAAGTAAATCTAACGTTTTTTTTTTAATTCTAAATCAAAATAATTTGGATTTTTTATCCTATAAATAAAATTTTCAAAAATATAGAATCAAGATTCCCTTTAATGGTTTGTCAGATTTTAAACCGATTGACTAAATTAAGTAAAATTTTGTTCCTACTATTTCTGTTATCATGTAAAAGAGATTAAATGATATTTTATCAATTTTACGAATAAAATGTTTAAAAATGACATAAGTGTCCGACAGTTATTTGTTTGTCTGAACTAAATTTATTTGTTTCGAGTTCGATTCGATTGCCTGATTGTACTGATTCTTTTGGATCGTACAAAAAGCATTTAATGTTTTTTTTTCAGGCAATTATTAGTTAGCTGATTACCTGATTCTACTTATCCTATTGTCTAGAATGACAGTATCCATTTGTCTGAACTAAATCTAATATTATATATTATTGTTTTGTCAGAATTTGAACTGATTGCCTGAACTTGAATGTAATGTTTTGTCATTACCTTTTCCGACTTCAATAAATTATTTACTATCGATTTTTTTTCTTTTTTTTTTTGTAAAAAAACGATTTTGTCAGACATCAATGATTTTGTCTGAACATAATCTATTGCTTTTTTATTTTGTCAAATTTTGTTAGAAAAATTTTGAATAGAATTTAAAAACACGACAGAAGTTTATGATGCTCTTTAGTTTGTTGTCAGATATTCATTCGTTTGTCTGGTTTAAACCAAACGGATGTCTTGTCAGACTGAAATTTCAGTCTAACGATATTCTAATTTCAAAGAAAAAACTTTGTAAAAACGAACGATGTAAGAAAGTTTTGTTTTATGTTGTCAGAAATCAAAACGTTTATCTGAACCAAATTAAATGTTATACCAGATACTGATCCTACTATTTCTAATGTCATGTAATACATTAATCTTTGGTTTGGATCTGACAATCAGGCAAAACTAAAAAACATTGCGATCTTATATAAATCTGTTATATTGAAAATATAATAAAACACAGAAGGTCAGATTTCGTAACCTTGTCAGATTGCTCGTACTGTATCTGATGTCATGTATTACGTTAGTCATGGGTTTAAATCAGACAATCAGGCAAACATTGTTTATCAATCTGTCATGTTTAAAACAAAATGTTGCTCAGATTATGATATTACATACATATTGTCAGATTTCAGGAGCTTTGTTTCAGATGTCAGGTCAGAATCTTATCTTTAAATGCGATTTCGTAGTTTAGAATTTTTTCTTCTAGAAATTTAATTCGATTCAATTCCAGTTGTTCACCTAAATTTCTTTTTAAACTTTATCAAAAGATTTGATAAGATTTTGTTACCTTGTCAGATTGATCGTACTGTATCTGATGTCATGTAATACGTTAATCATTGGTTTAGATCCGACAATCAGACAAAAGTAAAACCCTCGCTATTGTATATCAATCCGTAGTATTAAAGATAAAGAGTTCCTTATTAGAATAATATTATATACAAATTGTTAGATTTCGGGACCTTTGTTTCAAATGTCAGGTCAGAATATTATTTTTAAATGCGATATCGTAATTGAGAAATTGTTTACTAGATATTTGATTTGACTCAATGCCAATTGTTGGCTTAAATTTCTCTTCAAATTTTACAAAAATGTTATACCGACTTTGATAAGATTTCGCGAACTTGTCAGATTGGTCGTACTGTATCTGATGTCATATTATACCTTCATCATTGGTAACAAACTTTTGCGATCATATATCAATCTGTCACATTAAAAAGAAAATGTTATGACATTACATACAGATTGTCTGATTTCGAGACCTTTGTTTCAGATGTCAGGTCAGGAAAATTATTTTGATATGCGATTTCGTAGCTAAGAAATTTTTTCTAGATATTTGATTTTACTAAATTCTAATTATTGTCCTAAATTTCTCTTAAAACTTTATAAAAATGTTATGCCGACTTTGATAATATAGTCCGAAGAAAAAGCGGTACAATCATTTCAATCTGAGATAAATAGCTTTGGGAAGTGTTATTTAACGATTTTAGCGAAATTTGTCTTTCGGAATTTCACGTGAAGACGAAAACATTTGTATATCAAAGGCAATTATCCAGTTCCTGCTGTTTTTTTTTAGGAACAACTAGAAATAATGGGCCGATTTCGGTGAATTCGAACAAGTTTTCGGGCAAATTTTTGTGTGAATTTATTTTTGTTTAAAGACCTTTTTAAAACGCATAATTTCTGTAAGGTTCTTGAGTTAATAAATTACTGAAAATTCGGAAAATTTTCGTGATATTTTCATTTATGAAATCCTTTTTTAAAGCAAATGGTTATGGGAGCAGACAATTCTTTGAGACCCTCTAAATACTGATAGAACTTGTATGGGAAGTTTTGATTCCCAAAACATTGATTACACTGCTCTGCAAAAATTCATTTTTTGTCTTTCCTTTTAATAAAACTATACGGACTATATGGATCTTGATGCGCTAAACTCAAATCCGTTTTCGGTTTTTCTCCATGAGATCTGGATTTTTTTTTTATGGGCGTGGCAAATTTTTCCCCTTAAATTAGTCAGGTACGGAGACCTATTTCGTGCTAACTCGAGAACGACTCATAAACCGATTTTTATGGTTTATAGCTAATTTTATTCTTAAGATATGTAGCTCTTAGAAAAATGTTAAAATTTTACTTTATCTTTTTTTTAATTACATTTTTAACCTGAAAAAAATTACGAATTTCGCACGAAAAAAAATTGTTTCTCAATTAATTTCTAAATAACTCCAAAACGATAAGAGATACAGAAAAATTATATTAGAATAAAATAAATGCAATTTTGTTATGCACCTTCTAGTGTTTTAATTTTGAAAATCGGATGAGTCGCTCTCGAGTTAGGACGAAATAGGTCTCCGTACCTGACTAATTTAAGGGGGGAAATTTGCCACGCCCATAAAAAACATCCAGATCTGATGGAAAAAAACCGACAACGGATCTGAGTTTAGCGCACTAAAAACCATGTAGTCCACATAGTTTTATTAAAAGGAGGATTTGGCTGCAGAGCAGTGTTTTATTATCAATATTTTTGATCTCTGCAAAACTTTTTTAATGGTAAAAACTTGAATTCATTAAAGACAAGTAAAACGGACTTGTTTAAGCTATTCCCTCAGAAATTTCGATACAAAATGGATGAAAAGTTATTGATCAAAGCGGGTGACATATTTTGTTTAAAAAGCTAATTTGAAATTTCTACTGAAACTTTTTCGAACACCCAATATTATGAATCTAATCATAAGTTACTATGACTGAGTGCATTTTGTCAAAGATATACCTATATCGGACTCTTGGTCAAAATTTGTACCGGTATTTGAAAAAAAAAACTGCTGAGTGCTTCAAATCAATTTCACGTGCAATAAAACTAACAAAAACAAATGAAAGAAAATTATGTTATTAATTAATTTTTTTTTTATTTCAACAAATAATTTTTTTTCCTACCTATGACTAGGGAGTATTTTATGACCCGACCAAATAAATAAATAATAGAACTCGTGTGATGATGACTATGTTCGTTTGTTCATTCTCAACATTTCCAACAATTACTGATATCAAAAAATGTTCGTATTTATTCTTATCTTATCATAACTTTAACTTATGAATATGAATTGGAAAAAATAAAATATAATACAAATAAACAAAAGATTTCATAAATATTGTCGGTGATATTTATGTATGAAAAAGTGCCTGTATCTCTCATTTGAATTAACATTTAATATATATAAAACATATACAAGTATAGACATACATACATACATACATATATATTTTTGCGATTTTTAATGTTTTTGTTTTATAATTTATTTTTTTTTTTGTTTGCTGTTATTCAACTGAGCATATTTGTTGATAACAATGTCTCACGAAGAAGAGAATAACAAGAAATAAAATTACACTAGGGAACAAAATTTTAGAAAATTTTTACCTTCAGTATTCGAGCATTATATTCCGGTTTTGTGATGGAAATCGATCGTTTTCAAATCGATCGATTTCACATATATTTTTGAGATAACTTTCCCCATTTCCACAAAAAAAATTCTTACCAGATCAAAGGTAAGATATCAGTCAAGAGGATTACGAGTGAAGCTCAAATTTTCATTTTTTTTTTGGAAATAACCGAAAATTATCTTGAAAATATACTAGAAATCGATCGATTTGAAAACGATCGATCACATACCGGATTAGTACAAATTGACTCAAGTTTTCAAGATATATACCTATAAAACTGCACTACAGCTTGATCAATCCATTATAATATTATCCATCAATATTATAATATTATATATTATACAGTGTGGGCGAATTTGTGAGGCCCTATGCTCCACTGGTGGTCAAGGATAACAGAAGTGGGCGAATTTGAGGTTAGGAAGTAAATTTGTTGTTAAATGTCAAAATCTCTTCTTTGACATTTATTAATTATTAAAAATTTTCAAATTGTAAATATTTGAAAAACTAAAAGAAAATAAGGCATTTTTCACCAAAATCATTATCAGCTATGCGGCCCATTTAAAATTAGACAGATAGGGGCTCACAAAAGTCAAAAACATTCCTCGAAAAACCATTACATTAAAAAAAAAGTGAATATATATTTATATATATATTTTTTCCAAAATGAATTCTCTGCGCCACAATTGGTTATTGTTGACAACAGTGACCTTTAGTTTCAACAAGATGGCGCCACAAGCCACTCAGCCGGCCAAAAATTTCAGTTATAGCATGAGAAATTTCTCTGTCGCTTAATTTATCGATTTGGCGAAGTCAATTGGCCGCCTTGATCTTGATTTGACTCCGCTGGATTATTTTCTCTGGAACCATTTGAAAGACCGGTTTTAGGTGAACAAACCACAAATAACGGACGCTCGGAAAGACGAAATACTATACATTGAAGTTAAGCTTTTTTTTTTTTGCAAAATATGGTTCAAACTTATGTAAAAAGCAAGTCTGCCGACGTGTTAGAGGTGGAAATTTGTCTCAAGTTATATTTCATTAATAATGCCCGCATTTCTACTTTATATTGATACTAATAAACTGAATTTGTTAATTTTCTGCCAATTTTTGAACGACCTACTCAATTTTACTAATTACACTGAATTTGTCGGTGTTTGGGGGTGGAACTCCCCCTGCTCCTATCCTGTTAATTTTTAAACGACCTACTCAATTTTACTAATTACAGATAAGATGTTAACGGCTCTAGACTATTTTCTCTGGGATTATTTGAAAGACCGGTTTTACTACAAGCAACTGACGCTCTGAAATATGAAATTCGGCTTTGTATAGAAGAGATAGCCGAAGTTTTGTTGCAAAATGTGGTATAAAATTTTATGAAAAGAGCGAAAGTCTGCCGACCTTCGAAAGGTAGGCATTTGTCTCTACTTGGTATTAATAAAATAGAATTTGTCGGTATTTGGGGATGGAACTACCCGTGCTCCTATCCAATATATTTTACCGATCTATTAAATTTTCTTAATAATATACCATTCTAAATTATTCAGATAGGGGCTCACAAAAGTCAAAAACATTCCTCGAAAAACCATTACATTCAAAAAAAAGTGAATATATTTTTTCGAAAATGAATTCTCTGCGCCACAATTGGCTATTGTTGACAACAGTGACCTTTAGTTTCAACAAGATGGCGCCACAAGCCACTCAGCCGGCCAAAAATTTCAGTTATAGCATGAGAAATTTCACGGTCGCTTAATTTATCGATTTGGCGAAGTCAATTGGCCGCCTTGATCTTGATTTAACTCCGCTGGATTATTTTCTCTGGAACCATTTGAAAGACCGGTTTTAGGTGAACAAACCACAAATAACGGACGCTCAAAAAGACGAAATACAGCTATACATTGAAGTTAAGCTTTTTTTTTTTGCAAAATATGGTTCAAACTTATGTAAAAAGCAAGTCTGCCGACGTGTTAGAGGTGGAAATTTGTCTCAAGTTATATTTCATTAATAATGCCCGCATTTCTACTTTATATTGATACTAATAAACTGAATTTGTTAATTTTCTGCCAATTTTTGAACGACCTACTCAATTTTACTAATTACACTGAATTTGTCGGTGTTTGGGGGTGGAACTCCCCCTGCTCCTATCCTGTTAATTTTTAAACGACCTACTCAATTTTACTAATTACAGATAAGATGCCAAACGGCCGCCTGCGATTTTGTGTTAACGGCTCTAGATTATTTTCTCTGGGATTATTTGAAAGACCGGTTTTACCACAAGCAACTGACGCTCTGAAATATGAAATTCGGCTTTGTATAGAAGAGATAGCCGAAGTTTTGTTGCAAAATGTGGTACAAAATTTTATGAAAAGAGCGAAAGTCTGCCGACCTTCGAAAGGTAGGCATTTGTCTCTACTTGGTATTAATAAAATAGAATTTGTCGGTATTTGGGGATGGAACTACCCGTGCTCCTATCCAATATATTTTACCGATCTATTAAATTTTCTTAATAATAGACCATTCTAAATTATTCAGATAGGGTCTCACAAAAGTCAAAAACATTCCTCGAAAAACCATTACATTCAAAAAAAAGTGAATATATTTTTTCGAAAATGAATTCTCTGCGCCACAATTGGCTATTGTTGACAACAGTGACCTTTAGTTTCAACAAGATGGCGCCACAAGCCACTCAGCCGGCCAAAAATTTCAGTTATAGCATGAGAAATTTCACGGTCGCTTAATTTATCGATTTGGCGAAGTCAATTGGCCGCCTTGATCTTGATTTAACTCCGCTGGATTATTTTCTCTAGAACCATTTGAAAGACCGGTTTTAGGTGAACAAACCACAAATAACGGACGCTCGGAAAGACGAAATACAGCTATACATTGAAGTTAAGCTTTTTTTTTTGCAAAATGTAGTACAAAATTTTATGAAAAGAGCGAAAGTCTGCCGACCTTCGAAAGGTAGGCATTTGTCTCTACTTGGTATTAATAAAATAGAATTTGTCGGTATTTGGGGATGGAACTACCCGTGCTCCTATCCAATATATTTTACCGATCTATTAAATTTTCTTAATAATAGACCATTCTAAATTATTCAGATAGGGGCTCACAAAAGTCAAAAACATTCCTCGAAAAACCATTACATTCAAAAAAAAGTGAATATATTTTTTCGAAAATGAATTCTCTGCGCCACAATTGGCTATTGTTGACAACAGTGACCTTTAGTTTCAACAAGATGGCGCCACAAGCCACTCAGCCGGCCAAAAATTTCAGTTATAGCATGAGAAATTTCACGGTCGCTTAATTTATCGATTTGGCGAAGTCAATTGGCCGCCTTGATCTTGATTTAACTCCGCTGGATTATTTTCTCTGGAACCATTTAAAATACCGGTTTTAGGTGAACAAACCACAAATAACGGACGCTCGGAAAGACGAAATACAGCTATACATTGAAGTTAAGCTTTTTTTTTTTTGCAAAATATGGTTCAAACTTATGTAAAAAGCAAGTCTGCCGACGTGTTAGAGGTGGAAATTTGTCTCAAGTTATATTTCATTAATAATGCCCGCATTTCTACTTTATATTGATACTAATAAACTGAATTTGTTAATTTTCTGCCAATTTTTGAACGACCTACTCAATTTTACTAATTACACTGAATTTGTCGGTGTTTGGGGGTGGAACTCCCCCTGCTCCTATCCTGTTAATTTTTAAACGACCTGCTCAATTTTACTAATTACAGATAAGATGCCAATCGGCCGTCTGTGATTTTGTGTTAACGGCTCTAGATTATTTTCTCTGGGATTATTTGAAAGACCGGTTTTACCACAAGCAACTGACGCTCTGAAATATGAAATTCGGCTTTGTATAGAAGAGATAACCGAAGTTTTGAAAAGAGCGAAAGTCTGCCGACCTTCGAAAGGTAGGCATTTGTCTCTACTTGGTAATAATAAAACAGAATTTGTTGGTATTTGGGGATGGAACTACCCGTGCTCCTATCCATTATATTTTACCGATCTGCTAAATTTTCTTAATAATAGACTAGATGACAATTGGCCGCCTCGTTGTTGTGATTTAACGCCGCTGCATTATTTTTTCTGGGATCAATTTAAAAGTATGGGTTTAAGTGAACAAATCACAAGCAATTGACGCTCTGAAAGATGACATTTGGCTTTAATTTTATGGAAACTTTACTTTTTTGTACAATCCAATAAAGACAAAAGATCTTTAAGATAAACTAGAAGCGGATACCAAGCATTGCCCGCGCCACTGAAAACCTTTTTTAAAGAACTCGGATGATAGAATATTCGTAACATAATTTTTAGTAGTAAAGTTCCCCCCCCCCCCCCCCCGCTCATATCTTGCTTAACTTTGTCCCAAATTATCTAAGAAGTTACTTAATAATGAGTAATTTTAAAAAGGGATTAAGAATACCCCCTGCTCCGATCCTGATTTTTTTCTAAACAAACTCTATGAGAATCTCGGTTTTATAAAAATCAACATAGGTAGATCTCTAAATCTTATAAAGATACATTAAAATCTGTTATTTTTCTGTGGGGGTAGAACGTCCCCCCCCTGCTCCTATCCTGTTTTTTTTGACCGACCTACTTTGTTCCATTAATAATAATGTACAAAGTTTGAAGACATTTACCTTTGAAGTTCTAAGAAAATAAGGGGATAGATATTTTATTTATAGGGGGCAAAGTTCCCCTGCAATGATCCTACCATATTTGGTACAAACTATTGAACAAAAGTTCGATTGTAAAAATAATTGAAAGCTACAATATATCTTAATATAGAGTCGAAAATAATTATTATTTTTGTTTAGGGGAGAAACTTCCCCTTCTCCGATCATTTCTACTTTTGTCTAAAGTGTATAAATTTTAAATATAGACCCTTTCCCCGACCAGATTTTAAAATTATCTATATTTATAGTCTATTAAATTTATTTACATTTCAAATTTCATCAAAATCGGTTATCAATTTCATCAAAATCCGTTAAGTCATTAGTAAGGAATTTACTCTTATTCAAATTTCTAACTGATCCCCTGTTTAGACCATTGGCGGACCAGGTTTTAAGAAAAAATTACATCACTACAATAGCAATTAAGATTACAATCCCACTTTTTTGAAAAGAGTATGTTTCTTTTCAAAAAAGTGGAATTGCTACGTTTTGGTGCGGACGTCTTCATATACATATATCAACCCTATAGTGTTCTGAATTCTTCCAGTTTAAGAGATATCATAAAATTAGCAACAAAGTATTATTTTAACAAAAATCTTAATATATTTCTAACTACAAACCTGATTTCAATTAAAATCAATCAACAACAGGTGCCTAATTTATTATTTGAACAAATAACCTGAATCAGCTATAGGGTATCAATCATATCGTAGTAGATCGATAACACACTTGTTTGTTTTGGGGGATTGTTTATTAAGTTTTTTGTTTTGTTTGAAACGCGTGCACGTCATGCAATTATTAATATTATTATTATCATAAATTTTTTATTAATAAATAATTTTTTTTTTGGTTTTCTTTTAATATCACTCTCACCTTTTTCCGGTGGGATTTTTCCAGATACTGTAATCTATGTATTCGAAATTTTATCTCTAATTGAAAGAGCAATACAATAAAAATCTACACTTAAAATATTGTTAAATCATCGGGTTCATTTAAAATGATATCTTTTTACTTTGGCACATGTCTCGGACTAAAACACTGGTAAACAAATAATTTTTAGAAATCATTTGTTATTCAGGGTCGTAGCTTGGTTGACTGCTAAGCATAACATATCAAATTCTGCCTAGGTTCAAGCCCCAGACTCGTAACGTTATTTAAGAAATGGAGGAGGTTGCACAATAATTAGTCGCGTAACTTGAAAACTGTTAAATTTCTAAGTAAAAAAATCGAAATTTTTTAATCAAAAATTTTTCTATTAAAAATTTTTCTATTAAAAATTTTTCTATCAAAAATTTTTTATCAAAAATTCTTTTTTCCAATTTTTTTTTTCCAAAAATTTTTCAATTAAAATTTTTTTATTAAAATATACAAAATTTTTTTGAAAGTAATTAATTCATTCAATCATAAAAAATTTGTAAAAAATTTGTGATATGGACCTAAGCCCGACTCGAACTCACAACCTCCTGCAAAAAACTTTTATAAATAAAAATTGTTCTTCAGAAATTTTTTCTATACAAACATTTTTATCAAGATATTTCTAAAGACAATCTTCTTACCAAAAATGTTTCTATATAAAATTTTTTAATCAAAAATTTTTCTGTAGAAAATTTTTTTATCTAAAAATAGAAAATTTTTTTATCAAAAAATAGAAAATTTTTTTATCAAAAAATTTCTATTAAATTTTTATATAGAACATTTTTTTAACCAAAATTTTTCTATAGATAATTTTTTTATTAAAAAAATTTTTCTATATCAAATTTTTTATCAAAAATTTTTCTGTTAAGAGGTCGTGGGTTCGAATCCGGGCTCAGGTTCATATCATAAATTTTTATTTTTTAATTTTAATAATTTTTATGATTTTTAAATTAGATTAATAATTTTTAAGAATACTGAAAAAACTATGTACATAGTTTTTTCAGTATTCTTAAAAATTATTAATCTAATTTAAAAATCATAAAAATTATTAAAATTAAAAAATAAAAATTTATGATATGAACCTGAGCCCGGATTCGAACCCACGACCTCTTAACATAAATTCTTGGTTCAACTAAAAATTAATTTCTTTCAAAAATTTTTCTATATAAAATCTTTTTATCCAAAATTTTTCTATGGAAAATTTTTTATCAAAAATTTTTTATAGAAAATTTTTTTTATCAAAAACTTTTTATCAACATTTTTCCTATAGAATTTTTTTTTTATCAAAATTTGTTTATCCAAAATTTTTCTATAAAACATTTTTTTTATCCAAAATGTTACTTTATAAAATTTTTTTATCCAACATTTTTCTATAGAAAATTTTTTTATCAAAAAACTTTTTGCTAAAGAAAATTTTTTTATCAAAAAAATTTTTTCTAAAGAAAATTTTTTTATCAAAAATTTTTCTATAAAAAATTTTTTTATTAAAAATTTGTCTATAGGAAATTTTTTATCCAAAATTTTTTCATCAATTTTTTTATTTTTTTATCAAAAATTTTTTCATAGAACATTTTTTTATCCGAAATTTTTTTATAGAAAATTTTTCTTAGGAAAATTTTTTTATCAAAAATTTTTGTTTGGAAAATTTTTTTATAAAAAATTTTTTTACAAAAAATTTTTCTAATAAAATTTTTTTATCACAAAATTTTTCTATAGAAAATTTTTTTATTCAAAAAATTAAAAAAAAAAAATTTTATTAGAAATTTTTTCATAGAAAATTTTTTTATCAAAAAGTTTTCTATAGAAAACTCTTTTATCAAAAATTTTTCTATAGAAAATTTTTATCAATAATTTTTCTCTAGAAAATTTTTTTATACAAAATTTTTTTATCCAAAATTTTTGTATAGAAAATATTTATTCAAAAATTTTCTATAGAAAATTTTTATCAAAAATTTTTCTATAGAAAATTTTTATCCAAAATTTTTGATAAAAAAATTTTTCTTTAGAAATTTTTTATCAAAAATTTTCTACAGAAAATTTTTTTATCAAAAAATTTTTCTATAAAAATTTTTATCCAAAATTTTTTTATAGAAAATTTGTTCATCAAAAAGTTTTCTATTGTAATTTTTTTTATCAAAAATTTTTCTGTAGAAAATTTTTGTATCCAAAATTTTTCAATAGAAAATTTTTTTATCCAAAATTTGTCTATAGAAAATTTTTTTATCGAAAATTTTTTATCCGAAATTTTTCTATAGAAAATTTTTTATCCGAAATTTTTCTATAGAAAATTTTTTATCCGAAATTTTTCTATAGAATTTCTTTTTATCAAAAATTTTTTTATAGGAATTTTTTCTTTCAGAATTTGTCTATTGAAATTTTTTTATCAAAAATTTTTCTATAGAAAATTTTTTTATCAAAATTTTTTCTATAGAAAATTTTTTATCCAAAATTTTGTTTTAGAAACTTTTATCAAAAATTTTTCTATAGAAAATTTTTTTATTCAAAAATTTTTCTATACAAAATTTTTGGATTCAAAATTTTTCTATAAAATTTTTTTTTATCGAAAATTTGTCTATGGAAAATTTTTCTATAGAAAATCTTTTTAACCAAAATGTGTCTATTGAAATTTTTTATCAAAAATTTTTATATAGAATTTTTTTTTTTATCAAAAATGTTTTGTATAGAATGTTTTTTTATTAAAAATTTTTCTATAAAATTTTTTTTCCAAAATTTTTCTATAGAAAATTTTTTTATCGAAAATTTTTTTTCGAAAATCTTTCTATAGAAAATTTTTTTATCAAAAATTTTTCTATAGAAAATTTTTGTAGCAAAAATTTTTTAATAGAAATTTTTTTTATCAAAATTTTTCTATAGAAAATTTTTATCAAAAATTTTTCTATAGAAAATTTTTATCAAAAATTTTTCTATAGAAAATTTTTATCAAAAATTTTTCTATAGAAAATTTTTATCAAAAATTTTTCTTGTTTGTATCCAAAATTTTTCTATAGAAAATTTTTTTATCCAAAATTTTTCTATAGAAAATTTTTTTATAAAAAATCTTTCTATAGAAATTTTTTTTATCAAAAATTTTTCTATAGAAAATTTTTGTAGCTAAAATTTTTCTATAAAAAATGTTTGAAAGAAAAATTTTCTATAAAAAATTTGCTATAAAGATTTTTTTTTATCAAAAATGTTCCTTTAAAAAAGTTTGTTATCCAAAATTTTTATAGAAAATTTTTTTGATAAAAAATTTTTCTTTAGACAATTTTCTTTAGAAATTTTTTTGATCCGAAATTTTTTTATCAAAAATTTTTCTGTAGAAAATTTTTTGATCCAAATTTTTGCTATAGAAAATTTTTGTATCAAAAATTTTTCTATAATTTTTTTTTAAATTTCTATGGAAATTTTTTTTAACAAACATTTTTCTGTAGACAATTTTCTTATCAAAAATTTTTCTGTAGACAATTTTCTTATCAAAATTTTTCTTTTAGAAAATTTTTTTATTAAAAATTTTGTTATAGAAAATATTTGTATCAAAAATTTTTCTATAATTTTTTTTTTAAATTTCTATGGAAAATTTTTTTTAACAAAAATTTTTCTGTACACAATTTTCTTATCCAAAATTTTTCTTTAAAAAAAAAATTTTCTATAGAAAATTTTTTTTATTCAAAATTTGTCTAAAGAAAATTTTTTTAATCAAAAATTTTTCTATAGAAATTTTTTTATCCAAAATTTTATCAAAAATTTTTCTATTGAAAATTCAATAAATTGTCTATTACATTAATAAATAAATGTAATGGACAAGGATCAAGTGCGAATATTTTTTTCTTTTGGAAAATTTTTTTATTAAACATATTTTTATAACTAGTTATAGCAGATAAAATGTTTGCCTGTGGCTAAACAGATAAAGCCGTTCGAAAAAAGCTTTGCTCTGGCAATACTGAAATTTATTATTAACAATTAATCTAAATAATAAAAGATATAATTTAACAAAACAAATATTGATTACACTCACTTAAACTCATTCCATTGAAATTACTCTCCTTTTTATTTCAAATAAATATTAAATAATAAGTCTCTTCCAGTTATCATTAATACATACAAATTTATAATATGTAGTGTTTTTTTTTTTAATTAAAACCTTTAAAGACTGCAGACGGTAATCGTTTTACATTTTCTATTATTAATTTAAAAGTTCAAAACATTTATTTGATTCGAACTAAAATCAGCACTAAAATCTTGAGCCAATTGAGACCCCAAAATCTGAAAGCTTGTTATAGTTAAAGAAAAATTTTCAAAAAAATATGTACTGATACCTAATCCGATATCTCGTAAACTATTCGAAATATTCATTTTTTCCCTTCAGCAAATGTTTTGCTCTTAATTAGATTTAAAAGTTTTGTCTGGAGATAAAATTAAAAAAGCTACAACAAAATCTTACTAAAATATATGAGGGAAAATATAGGCACACGGGCGGAAGGCCACACGGAGGGATCTATGAATGCACGGACGGATGGCTGGATGGATGGATGGGCGGACAGACCGAGTTTTTAGGGCAAAGATGTTCGTGTTTTTTCGATTTTATCTCAAGGAAAAATTTTAGGTCTAATTAAGAGGTAAAAGTTTGCTTAAGAGAAAAGCAATATTTCGAAAGGTTTAAGAGATATAGACTTAAGAATCAGCATATGTTTTTGGAAAATTGTACTTAACTTAACAAAAATTAATTAAAAATTAATTAAAAAGTTTTTCTTTCAGATTTTTTGGGTCTCAATTGGTTCAAGATTATGAAGTTAACAAATGTGCTACTGTAAAAAGTTTATCGTTTCCCATCTTTAGTGCAAGTTTTGAATGAAATCGAGTTTTTTTTTTTTACTCAAGTAAACAAACTTAACCGTGATAAAATTAATAGCTATCATAGTTTTAATATTGTCATACATTTCTTTTATAAGTTTTCAAAAATCATGAATGAATTTTGAATTTAAGAAAGCAAAAAATAATTTATATTTTTAGATGTTAAAAGTAAGTTTTAAAATTTTTGTTTAATAATTTTTATCAGCCACAAATATAACATCTGCAAAAGGAAAAAATATTGTTAATCATTTTAAAAATTAACTTTCATAAATTCATAAATATTTATTTAAATAATTTGTTTGGCATTTCAATATAATGTCAATTAGTTGTATGATAATTTTTCTTCCTTATTGAGATGTTTGCTAATAAAAGTTAAATAATTTTTTTCTGAATTCAAATTCTTATACTATAACGGGTGATTTTTTTAGAGAATTTCATTTTGGCAGTTTAGATGTTTTTGTGTAACATGTTGGTGTCGAACATGTTCAGTTTGGTCTTTAATACATTTTAGTTAAAATATTTTGAAAGAAATTAATTTTTAGTTGAACCAAGAATTTATGTTAAGAGGTCGTGGGTTCGAATCCGGGCTCTGGTTCATATCATAAATTTTTATTTTTTTAATTTTAATAATTTTTGTGATTTTTAAATTAGATTAATAATTTTAAAGAATACTGAAAAAACTATGTGACACTTAGCAGTGTGGAATGCTGCATTTTCTGTCCCGCTACGGACTTCATCAGCACACTGTGTCACCAACTGTTAGATGCCAGTAGTTAAGATCATCTATTTAACTGAATTCTTAAGAGAAATTGAAAACGAGAATTATATTAACACTCATTTCAATTTCACCTATGACCATATGATCGATTCAGTTAATATTTTTATATCTTTTTTTTATGTGTTATCGTTCCATAAGTACAAAAACACCCGAATTTTTTTTTTCATTGATTTTTTTTTATTGTTTTCTATATATGGAATTTTGAAGAGGTTACCATATCTTAAAAAAGACTTAATCAATTTAATTGAAAAATACATTAATGTTTTAGGAACAAAATTACCCTTAAATCGTGCTAACTCAAGTTTTTTATGGGATTAACGGTTGTAGAGTTATTTACATTACAAATAAAAAAATATTTTTTTTCCAAATCGAAAAATTTGTTTTTTTTTTTAATTCTTAAAAAAAATTGAAGCTGAAAAAAACTTATCGTGATTAAAAGACTATAGTAAAACTATGAATACTCTAAATAATATTAGCTTAGTACAAAAATACAAAAAAAAATGATTCATCGATTGTTTTCTAAAATTTGGGATTTTTGAAGAGGTTATCTTAGTTATATTGCCATATATTGAAAACGACTTATCTAATTTTATTGAAAATTACATTAATGGATTAGGAACAAAATTACACTTAAGTCGTGCCAACACAATTTTTTGGTGTGATTTAAGGTTTTGGAGTTATATACATTACAAAAAAATTTTTTTTTCAAAATCGAATTTTTTTTTTTTCTAAAAATCATAAAAAATCGAAAATGGAAAAAAACACCGTTATTTGACAATCGTAAAACTACGAATATTCCAAAATAAAATGCATAAGCTAATTAGGAAAACAACAAAAAAAAAATATCGATTATTTTCTAAAATTTGCGGATTTTGAATAGGTAATCCAAGTTATATTATCATATAATGGAAACGACTTATCCAATTTTATTGAAAAATATATAAATAGATTGAGAACAAAATTACACTTAAGTCGTGCCAACATAATTTTTTTGTGTGATTTAAGGTTTTGGAGTTATATACATTAAAAAAAAAAAAAAAAATTTTTTGCAAAATCGAAAAATTTTTATTTTTCTAAAAATCATAAAAAATCGAAGATGGAAAAAACTAGCGATACTTGACAATCGTAAAACTACGAATATTCCAAATAATATGCAAAAGTTGATTTAAAAAAAAAAACACAAAAAAGTTATCGATATTTTCCAAAACCGCGATTTTTGAAGAGGTTATCTTAGTTATATTCCCATATATTGAAAACGACTTATCTAATTTTATTGAAAAATATATAAATGGGCTAAGAACAAAATTACACTTCAGTCGTGCCAACATAATTTTTTTGTGTGATTTAAGGTTTTGGAGTTATATACATTACAAAAAAAAAAAAAAAATTTTTTGCAAAATCGAAAATTTTTTTTTTTTCTAAAAATCATAAAAAATCGAAAATGGAAAAAACTAGCGATACTTGACAATCGTAAAACTACGAATATTCCAAATAATATGCAAAAGTTAATTTAAAAAAAAAAACACAAAAAAATTATCGATATTTTCCAAAACCGCGATTTTTGAAGAGGTTATCTTAGTTATATTCCCATATATTGAAAACGACTTATCTAATTTTATTGAAAAATATATAAATGGGCTAAGAACAAAATTACACTTCAGTCGTGCCAACACAATTTTTTGGTGTGATTTAAGGTTTTGGAGTTATATACATTACAAAAAAAAAAACAAATTTTTTTTGCAAAATCGAAAATTTTTTTTTTTTTTTCTAAAAATCATAAAAAATCGAAAATGGAAAAACTAGCTATACTTGACAATCGTAAAACTACGAATATTCCAAATAATATGCAAAAGTTGATTTAAAAAAAAAAACACAAAAAATTATCGATATTTTCCAAAACCGCGATTTTTGAAGAGGTTATCTTAGTTATATTCCCATATATTGAAAACGACTTATCTAATTTTATTGAAAAATATATAAATGGGCTAAGAACAAAATTACACTTCAGTCGTGCCAACATAATTTTTTTGTGTGATTTAAGGTTTTGGAGTTATATACATTACAAAAAAAAAAAAAAAAAATTTTTTTTTGCAAAATAGAAAAATTTTTATTTTTCTAAAAATCATAAAAAATCGAAAATGGAAAAAACTAGCGATACTTGAGAATCGTAAAACTACGAATATTCCAAATAATATGCAAAAGTTGATTTTTAAAAAAAAACACAAAAAAATTATCGATATTTTCCAAAACCGCGATTTTTGAAGAGCTTATCTTAGTTATATTCCCATATATTGAAAACGACTTATCTAATTTTATTGAAAAATATATAAATGTGCTAAGAACAAAATTACACTTAAGTCGTGCTAACTGTAGTTTTTTGTGTGATCAACGGTTTTGGAGTTATTTACATTCCAAATTAAAAATATTTTTTTTTTTTTCAAAAATGAAAAATTTTTATTTTCCTAAAAATCATAAAAAAATTGAAAATGGAAAAGCTACCGTTACTCGACAATCGTAAAACTACGAATATTCCAAAAAATATGGATAAGCTAATCAGAAAAAAAAAACCAAAAAAATGTTATCGATATATTCCTATTTTGGGATTTTTGAAGAGGTTGTTATCCTAGTTATATTACCATATAATGAAAACGACTTATGCAATTTTTTTGAAAAGTACATAAATGGATTAAGAACAAATTACACTTAAGTCGTGTCAACTCAAGTTTTTTGTGTGATTAAAGGTTTTGGAGTTATTTACATTAAAAATAAAAAAATATATATTTTTTTTTTGCAAAATCGAATTTTTTTTTTTTCTAAAAATCATAAAAAGTCGAAAATGGAAAAAACTTACCTTCGCTACTCCAAAGAGTAAAAGATTCCAAATAATTTGAGTTTCATATTCTAAAAATCCATCGATTTCTGGTGATTTTATTATGAATAACATGAAAATTCAAAATCTTAGCGAAAATGTTTCTATTATTTTAAAATTTCCTTTTATTTTAAATGAAAAAATGAGGTAAAGCCACAATTTTCAAAATATTTTCATAAGACTTGCTATGAACACTTTTTTTTGCTACAAGGACAAAGCCTGCTCAAATTAAACATTAAATTAATTAAAATTTTTATTATATCTCCCAAACAATTTTCTTCCCGGAATATAGTTTAACGTTCCTCAAAGCCACAAATTTGCTTGTATCTTTATGAAATGTGGCACAGACATGTTTGTTGACAGTGGAGCCATTGCTATTGAAATTGGCCAAAATCGGTTCATTATTTTGGGTAAATCCCATAGGTCTTATATCCCGGAATTAAAATTTTGGCCACAGATTTTAATTTATTTCTAAGAAATTTAGAAGAAATATTGCTTGTATAAACAAGAATTACTGTACCAAATTTTATTGAAATCGGTTCATATTTGACCATAGCCATATACAAGGCCTTCTGACAAAAGCCTCTTAAATGCCTTAAAATTAAAAAAAAACTCTTCTAAAGCTGATGATAATGACAATTCCGTGTTTATTTTTTGTACTAATAATTCTTACATAAACTGCAATCAAATTGCAAAATTTCGAGAAAATCGGTCCAGATTTGACCCTAACTTCCATATAAGACCTACTGCCTTCTTTGAGGGGCTATCTATAGGCTAAAGTGTGCCATAATGAAAATTCGATGTCTTCTTTTTTTTTTGCATAAAAATCAAAAACTCCTTAAAAAATCACCCTATAAACTGAAACCTGCTAATAAGTTGAATTTACCTTAAACAGTATTTTAAACATTAAAAGTACTTCAAAAGTTTTGACTCTCAAAAATATTTAATATTAATTACTTACACGCGATATCTTGTAAGACAAAATTGAACCGGTTTCTGTTTTATTTTGTTCTTAAATTGAAAGTTTTCCTAAAACAATTGAACAAATTCAAAAAGTTCATTAAACCCTAAAATTTGGATGCAAAGCAGGAAGTATTTTTTGAGTAAAAATTAAGGGAGAGTGAGCTTTAGAGATTATAATTTCGCATAAATTATTTAATTTAAACATATATTTCTTCTTTTATAACTTATTAATTTATTTGAATTGTTTTTTATCTTTACAGAATTTTAAACTACTAAATGGACATACAATTTTAACCCATTTCTTATATCTAAATATAAGAGAATTTTGAAAAAGGTATGTACGAAATTTTAGAATAAATAGAATCTATGGAAACATTTTTTTATCGAAAATTTGTCAATTGAAATTTTCTACCTCTAGACCAACAATCTCAGATTAAGCCTCAGAGAAGAAAACTAGGCAACTGACAAGTAATTCGGTTTCTAGCGCTCATAACTCTTTAACTACTAAACCGATTTGAGGGACTCTTCTTATTTTTGTAATGAATCACAGAAATAGATCAACTAACATTTACTACAATACAATCTCTTCAGTATAAAGATTTAAATTTTACTGCAAATTTAACTTAAATTTAAAGAAAATTGAAGCGGGTTGTTTGTGTCATTTAAGCTATTTTATATAAAATTTGGGTTATTTGTCCTCCCATAAAACCCAACAACAACACAAAATGTCATTTCCTTTAATCATGTGCATTCCGTTAGCTTAAAACCCATAAGATTTTTTTTAAGGCTTACGGTCATAACTTGACTTGGTTTCTATGTGTCATTATTAAAATATCAGAAAGTTTGTTGTTCTTTCAACATTCTTCATTCAACTGAAACACTTCAAGAAACACCTCATAAGATGAATTATTTTTATATACACAAAAGCAAATATTTTACGAGGGCCATCTGAAAAGTTGTAAAAATTTTCTGAAAAAAATTTCGATATAAAATGTTACTATAAAAAATTTTTTATAAAATTTTTCTGTAGAAAATTTTCTATATAAGATTTTTCTAAACAAAATTTTCGATATAAAATTTTCCTATAGAAAATTTTCGATATAAAATTTTCCTATAGAAAATTTTCGATATAAAATTTTTCTAAAGAAAATTTTTGATATAAAATTTTTCTATAGGAAATTTTCGATATGAAATTTTTCTAAAGAAAATTTTCGATATAAAATGTTTCTATAAAAAATTTTCGATCTAAAATTTTTCTATAGAAAATTTTTGATATCAAAATTTCGATACCAAATTTATCTATAGAAAATTTTCGATATAAAATATTTCTATAGAAAATTTTTGGTATACAATTCTTCTATAGAAAATTGTCGATTTATAATTGTTCTATGGAAAATTTTCGATAAAAAATTTTTCTATAGAAAATTTTTTATATAAAATTTTTCTATAGAAAATTTTCGATATAAAATTTTTCTATGGAAAATTTTCGATATAAAATTTTTCTATGGAAAATTTTCTATAAAAAATTTTCGGTATAAAATTTTTCTATCTAAAACCTTTCATAAAAAAATTTTCTGTAGAAAATTTTCGATCTAAAATTTTTCTATAGAAAATGTTCGATCTAAAATTTGTCTATAGAAAATTTTCGATATAAAAACTTTCTATAGAAAATTTTCAATATAAATTTTTTTTATAGAAAATTTCCGATATAAATTTTTTTATAGAAAATTTTCGATATAAAATTTTTCCATATAAAATTTTTATATAGAAAATTTTCGATATAAAATTTTTCTGAAGAAAATTTTCGACAAACAATTTTTCTTTAGAAAATTTTCGATATAAAACTTTTCTGAAGAAAATTTTCAATATAAAATTTCTCTAAAGAAAATTTCTAAATAAAATTTTTCTATAGAAAATTTTCGATATAAAATTTTTCCATAGAAAATTTTTGATCTAAATTTTTTTATAGAAAATTTTCGATATAAAATTTTTTATAGAAAATTTTCGATATAAAATTTTTTTATAGAAAATTTTCGATATAAAATTTTTTTATAGAAAACTTTCTATATAAAACTTTTCTGAAGAAAATTTTCGATATCAAATTTTTCTAAAGAAAATTTTCGATATAAAAGTTTTCCAAAGAAAATTCTCGATATAAAATTTTTCTAAAGAAAATTTTTGATATAAAAATTTTCAAAAAAATTTTATAGAAAATTTCCGATATAAAATGTTTTTATACAAAATTTTCGATATATAATTTTTCTAAAGAAAATTTGCGATATAAAATTTTTCTATAGAAAATTTTCGATATAAAATTTTTCTATAGAAAATTTTCGATATAAAATTTTTCTATAGAAAATTTTCGATATAAAATTTTTCTATAGAAAATTTTTGATATAAAATTTTTCTATAGAAAATTTTTGATATAAAATTTTTCTATAGAAAATTTTTGATATAAAATGTTTCTATAGAAAATTTTCGACATCAAATTTTTCTAAAGAAAATTTTCGATATAAAATGTTTCTAAAGAAAATTTTCGATATAAAATTTTTCTATAGAAAATTTTCGTTATAAAATTTTTCTATAGAAAATTTTCGATATAAAATTTTTCTATAGAAAATTTTCGATAAAAAATTTTTATATAAAAACTTTTTGATATAAAATCTTTCTATAGAAAATTTTCGACATCAAATTTTTCTAAAGAAAATTTTCGATATAAAATTTTTTTTATAGAAAATTTTCGTTATAAAATTTTTTTAAACAAAATTTTTCGATATAAATTTTTTTTTATAGAAAATGTATATATAAGATTTTTCTATAGAAAATTTGTATATCGAAAATTTTCGATATAAAATTTTTCTAAAGAAAATTTCTAAATAAAATTTTTCTATAGAAAATTTTCAATATAAAATTTTTCTATAGAAAATTTTTGATCTATTTTCTGTAGAAAATTTTCGATATAAAATTTTTTAAAGAAAATTTTTTAAATTAAATATTTTTAAAGAAAATTTCGGTATAAAATTTTTCTGTAGAAATTTTTCTATATAAAATTTTTCTGCAGAAAATTTTCTATATAAGATTTTTCTAAACAAAATTTTCGATATAAAATTTTCCTATAGAAAATTTTCGATATAAAATTTTTCTAAAGAAAATTTTTGATATAAAATTTTTCTATAGGAAATTTTCGATATGAAATTTTTCTAAAGAAAATTTTCGATATAAAATGTTTCTATAAAAAATTTTCGTTCTAAAATTTTTCTATAGAAAATTTTTGATATCAAATTTTCGATACAAAATTTATCTATAGAAAATTTTCCATATAAAATATTTCTATAGAAAATTTTTGGTATACAATTCTTCTATAGAAAATTGTCGATTTATAATTGTTCTATAGAAAATTTTCGATAAAAAATTTTTCTATAGAAAATTTTTTATATAAAATTTTTCTATAGAAAATTTTCGATATAAAATTTTTCTATGGAAAATTTTCGATATAAAATTTTTCTATGGAAAATTTTCTATAAAAAATTTTCGGTATAAAATTTTTCTATCTAAAACCTTTCATAAAAAATTTTTCTGTAGAAAATTTTCGATCTAAAATTTTTCTATAGAAAATGTTCGATCTAAAATTTGTCTATAGAAAATTTTCGATATAAAAACTTTCTATAGAAAATTTTCAATATAAATTTTTTTTATAGAAAATTTCCGATATAAATTTTTTTATAGAAAATTTTCGTTGTAAAATTTTTTTAAACAAAATTTTTCGATATAAATTTTTTTTTTATAGAAAATGTATATATAAGATTTTTCTATAGAAAATTTGTATATCGAAAATTTTCGATATAAAATTTTTCTAAAGAAAATTTCTAAATAAAATTTTTCTAAAGAAAATTTCTAAATTTTTCTATAGAAAATTTTCAATATAAAATTTTTCTATAGAAAATTTTTGATCTATTTTCTGTAGAAAATTTTCGATATAAAATTTTTTAAAGAAAATTTTTTAAATTAAATATTTTTAAAGAAAATTTCGGTATAAAATTTTTTATAAAGAAAATGTTTTAGATAAAATTTTTTTAAAGAAAATTTTTTATAGAAAATTTTTCTATAGAAAATTTTCGACATAAAAGTTTTCTATATAAAATTTTCGACATAAAATTTTTCTATAGAAAATTTTCGATAAAAAATTTTTCTATAGGGAATTTCTATAAAAATTTTTCTTAAAAAAAATTTTTGATATAAAATTTTTCTATAGAAAATTTTTGATATAAAATTTTTCTATAGAACTTATAAAACTACCCTTGCAGTAGAAAAGTTCTCTTACTGTTACAATTGCAGTTATGATTTTGGCCACTTAAGCACATGTGTTTCACCCACAATAATTGTCTTCTATAAGAATTCACTAAACTCAAGCTCAGAACGCCCACTCCCCAGACCCTCACTCATCCACTTTAAACTGGAAACGGAAGGAAACTTTTCTTTTGGCTTTAAAATAAAAGAAAAAGTTTACATTTTGTTTTTACACTTAATGCATGTGGGAAAAATATTTTCTTTTTTATATTTCTTACATATTTTTACGCTACATCACCATAGGTAAGATTCCGAGTCATTTCCTCAGACGATATAGCGATCTCCGATGTTCAAAGATATTGAGTTCTGGAAATTTAGATTTTCGCCCTAGCAGCGCAGAAATGTATATATATATATATATATATATATATATATATATATATATATATATATATATATATATATATATATATATATATACATATTTAAATAATGTTAAGCAAAAAGAGATCCCTGAGAAACAAAATCGGTCCATATTTGACTATAGCTTCCATATAAGTCCATATTTTAAAAGCGAAAGTCTAAATGTATTCACATTTGATTCTAGCTTCCATAGAAGTCCTAGTTCGGAAATAACGATAGATTTCTAATAATAACAAAATTTGGAAAGATTTGAAAATGTTCTTAAAATTCTTCCACTTTTGCCTTAGTAGGGTAGGGCATCATAAGATAAGGTTTGACCGACTCTATAATGTCTTACTTGTGTCTTTGCATTGTAAATGTTTAATTGGTAGTTTGTTTTGAAACTATATCTTACATACAAATTTACATTTATTTAAATTGTTTTATTTTATAGCCAAAGGATATGTTTTGATTATATCCTTTGAACATCATATTTAGGTAAAGGAACTAACCAGCTATAGCTGGCAAAAAATACAAAAAATACCTTCAAGTGACAATAAGGTTTTTTCTCAAGATTTGCTGTTTTTTCTTTAGAGTAATTGGAAAGAATTTGTGTACTTGAGGTTTAATAACGGGGACGATATAAAAATAAAGAAAAATCATAAATTTTTTAAACAAAAAAAAAAAAAAAAAATAATATTTTTTCTTCAGACAAAACCGATTCTGGCACAATCGAAAATTTCAAAATGTTTCTAAAGAATGTGATAGATCTAAGATTTTTCTATAGCAAATTGTCGATACAATATTTTTCTATAGAAAATTTCCTATATAAAATTTTTCTAAAGAAAATTTTCGATATAAAATCTTTTTAAAGAAAATTTTTGATATACAATTTTTCTATAGAAAATTTTCGATATAAAATTTTTCTATAGAAAATTTTCTAAAGAAAATTTTCGATATAAAATTTTTCTAAAGAAAATTTTCGATATAAAATTGTTCTTTAGAAAATTTTTCTATAGAAAATTTTCTATATAAAATTTTTATATAGAAAATTTTCGATACAAAATTTTTTTATAGAAAATTTTCGATATATAATATTTCTATAGAAAATTTTTTATATAAAATTTTTATATAGAAAATTTTTGATATAAAATATTTTTATAGAAAATTTTCGAAATAAAATATTTCTATAGAAAATTTTTCTATAGAAAATTTTCTATATAAAATTTTTCTATTGAAAATTTTCTATATAAAATTTTTCTATAGAAAATTTTCGATAGAAAATTTTTCTATAGAAAATTTTCGATATAAAATTTTTATATAGAAAATATTCGATATAAAATTCTTCTATAGAAAATTTTCTATATAAAATTTTTCTATATAAAATTTTTCTACATAAAATTTTTCTATATAAAAATTTTCTATAGAAAATTTCTGTACAAAATTTTCGATATAAACTATTTCTATAGAAAATTTTCGATATAAAATTTTTCTATAGAAAATTTTCTATAAAAAATTTTTCTATAGAAAATTTTCTATATAAAATTTTTCTATATATAATTTTCGATACAAAATTTTTCTATAGAAATTTTTCGATATAAAATATTTCTATAGAAAATTTTCGATATAAAATTTTTCTATAGAAAATTTTCTATATAAAATTTTTCTATAGAAAATTTTCTATATAAAATTTTTCTATTGAAAATTTTCTATATAAAATTTTTCTATTGAAAATTTTCTATATCAAATTTTTCTATAGAAAGTTTTCTATATAAAATTATTCTATAGGAAATGTTCTATATAAAATTTTTTTATAGAAAATTTTCTATATAAAATTTTTCTATAGAAAATTATCGATACAAAAATTTTCTATAGAAAATTTTCGATATAAACTATTTCTATAGAAAATTTTCTATATAAAATTTTTCTATAGAAAATTTTCTATATAAAATTTTTCTATAGAAAATTTTCTATATAAAATTTTTCTATAGAAAATTTTCTATATAAAATTTTTCTATATAAAATTTTTCTATAGAAAATTTTTCTATAGAAAATTTTCTATATAAAATTTTCTATAGAAAGTTTTCTATATAAAATTATACTATAGAAAATGTTCTATATAAAATTTTTTTATAGAAAATTTTCTATATAAAATTTTTCTATAGAAAATTATCGACACAAAATTTTTCTATAGAAAATTATCGATACAAAATTTTTCTATAGAAAATTTTCGATATAAACTATTTCTATAGAAAATTTTCGATACAAAATTTTTCTATAGAAAATTTTCTATATAAAATTTTTCTATAAAATTTTCTATATTAAATTTTTTTATAGAAAATTTTTTATATAAAATTTTTCTATAGAAAATTTTCTATAGAAAATTTTTCTATAGAAGATTTTGAGTTAGTGATTTCGAAATTTATACAAGTTAAGTCTTTAAACTTTGGACTGGGATTCAGTTTCTTTAAAAAGATATAGGGTCGGAGCAGGGGGATTTTTCGCTCCCATAAAATAAAATACTAATTCAGGGGTATCTTTAGAAGAATTAGGTGTAGAGGTATCGAAATTTGTATAAGGAAAGTCTTTCATATTTGAACTGTAGTATTGTTTGGTCAAAACGAAGCAGGAAAGGAGCAGGGGAAAATTATGCCCCCTTAAAATAAAATACTCATTCTAGAGTATATTCACAGGAACTTGAGTTAGTGGTTTCGAAATTTATACAAGTTAAGTCTTTAAACTTTGGACTGGTGTTCAGTTTCTTTAAGAAGATGCAGGATCGGGGCAAGGGATTTTCGCCCCCTTAAAATAAAATACTAATTTAGGAGTATCTTTAGAAAAATTTGAAGTTGGTAAATTTGTATAAGCAAAGTATTCAAATTTAGGATGTAGTTTTGGGTAGTTTGGTCAAAAATAAGCAGGAAAGGAGCAAGGGGAAAACCGGCTCCTTAAAAAATACTAATACTATCTTCAGAAGAATTTGAGGTAGAGATTCCGAAATTTGTATAAGCGAAGTCTTTAAATTTTAGACTTGGGTTCTAGATTGGTCAAAAAGAAGTAAAATAGGAGCAAGAGGAGTTATACCCCCTTAAAATAAATTACTAATTATATGGTATCTTAAAAAAAATTATAGGTAGAGGTTTCGAAAAGTAATATTTCTAAAAATTATAATTTGGTCAGGGAAATGTTATCTTGCTCCAACTAAATTATCACTGGGGAGTATTAAACATTTTCGAATCCGTTTTTTATTTCTGTAGTTTTTAATTTCTATTAAAATAATGAAATATAATAGCTTTCTCCAATGGGAGTAATCCCTAAAATATTAACACGCTGCCGATGTAAAATAACTAAAATTGGTTGTAGAAGAAAAAGCATAAACCTAACAACTGATGTCTCAAGTTTAATGTTTTAAAAATTTAAAATGACGTGCAATTATAGTATTAACTAATATAAAGCTTTATATATTCTTTTCATCACCTTTCCCCTCTCCTTTACCCCTTTTACACTATATAGGCTTTACAAAAAATCCTCTGCCGCGAAAAACGAAATTATTTTTCGAACAGCTTAACATTCTTATAATTGAGCTTATGTCAATTGACACTTTCAGTTAACCTTTTTAAAGTTGTCAAATTTATTTTTAAATTTAATTTTTTTTACAAATTTAGAAGCAAATAATCGAAATAAAATTTAAAAATAAAAATCTCTAAAAAAGAACTATTAACTCTTTTTATACCTTTAGAGCTTTTTAAAATTTCATTTTTTTATCATGCTTATTTTATCCCCTATATAAACTACAGGACTTTTAGAAAAACTTGCACTAAATATGTAAATAGCTATAAAATTTATTACCTAAACATTTGTATTTGTCATAGGACATTCCAACGGTAAAAAACAGGATAACCTTCACCTTGAATTTGAATTAATGGAAACAAATAGACTTAAACTCTTACACACACACACACGCCAAAACTGAATTCATAAATTTTATACTTATACAAAAGCATATGGGTAAATCCAAAGGCAAAGGAAAATTTTTGAATTCAAATGTTCAAAGTGATATATCTTTGAAGGCAGCAATCAGATTTTATTTATTTTTATACATTTGACTAAGTATATAAACTTCTTTATTTTGGCAAAATTTCAGATAATTATATCAATCCTTTCAGAAGTTATGAACAAAAATGTAAAAAGTTATTTCTGATTTTTTTCATTTAAGCTCTTACTACCATTCAAAACCCTCTACCAAAAGTATTCCAATATGATCTTAGTGCCTTGAGCTGCTTTAGTACTTTCTAACTTCTTTTAATATGGATTTACCCATACATAAAGCTCATAAACTGTTCGTGTATGTCCATGTGCGAGTATATGTCTAAGGAAGTTCTATAATTTATTCACGACCATTGACTTTTTAATCAGAAATTTTTATTCATTTGTATTAAAAAAAAATGTTCTACAAATAAAGTTGTTGTTAGTTACAACTGACTTTAAATATCTTCGGAATTGTATGGAAATAATAATAATCGGTTTGGGTGGCGGGAAAAAACACATGATGACGTTTTAGATAGGTTTTACTATTTAGTAAAAATTATGGTTTTGAAGGTCGTTTCGCTAAAGGCAACAAGAAGGTTTTTCTAAATGACTCAGGTAGTTATGAATGTAACTACTCTTGGAGAATAATTTTTATAATAAAGAGTTATCATTTCGTGGTTTCAAAAGTATTAGACTGGAATTCGACATCTGTCAAACTTAGTTATTAAACCAATTTTTTTCTTTTCTGTTGAAAGTCTGACATTGACGAGAATGGATCGCTTAACTATCACACAACTCACAAAAATTATGAAAACATGATACAAAAATGGTGATTCTGCAACAGCCAAATATCGTGCTTTAAGAGGAGAAGGAGGTTTACATAATCGTCCAACTACGCAAGCAATTGGCAAAATTGTGAAGAAATTTGAAGAGACTGGAGCGGTTACTAATATTGTAAGGCCTGTGCATCATCGTTTTGCTCGTTCCGCTGAAAATATCGCTGCCGTAAGAGAAAGTGTTGCCGAAATCACGAATGTGTCGATTCCTCGTCGTTTTTAGGAATGGTCATATGATAACCGACTTTGTTTTGCCTGCTATTGAAGAATACGACTTGGAGAATATGTGGTTTCAACAAGACGGTGCCACATGCCACACAACTCGAGCGAATATGGCTTTATTGTAAGAGACATTTCCGGCCGAGTAATTTCTTGTCGTGGAGATATCAACTGGCCACCAAGATCATGCGATTTGACACCATTACACTTTTTTGTGGGGCTACGCGAAAAACGTCAAGTTGTG
This sequence comes from Stomorhina lunata, assembly GCA_933228675.1. Classification (NCBI taxonomy): domain Eukaryota; kingdom Metazoa; phylum Arthropoda; class Insecta; order Diptera; family Rhiniidae; genus Stomorhina; species Stomorhina lunata. The sequence goes on along the minus strand of OW121744.1, from coordinate 34,409,532 downwards.
GCTGAAATACCGCCCAATATGTGAAAAATTGGTCGAAAATTACCTCAAAAGAATCAATGCTTTCAGCATTTCTCGTGGCGGTCATTTAAATGATGTCGTGCTTCAACGTTTAAACTTTATAATAAAAAAGAAATATGAAGAAATAAAAATATTTTATATGTGTTTTATTTACGCTCACTTTTGTAACCGCAAAACGGATAACCCTGTAGATATTGCAGATCCTACAACACAGACTTATACTCTATGTTGTTGTTATTGTTTCATTTGTTGTTATTAAGACTCATTGCTTAATCGTTTTTGTTCTACAGTCAATTTTATGTTTTTACATCGGCGGCGTGTTATTGCTATAGGCTTACCGCCGATGAAAAATGCTGTGGTAATTAATCATTTTTTAGAAATTAATAATTACAGAAATTGATGTAGCCGTGAGCGGGGATTGAACCCAGGTTCAATGTGATATATTAATTGTAGACGGACAACGCACAGTGGGTTGGAAAAAAAATTTTAGGGAAACAATTTAAGAATTTAAAAGGTGAGCCCAATTATCATGAAATTTTATATGGCTATTGAGGAGGAGTACTCGAGCTTAAGTTTAGAGTTTTGAGCCTGTGGAGTTATCAGGAGGGAAGCTAGGTGCCCTCAAAGTAGGACACCTTGAGTTTTTAGAAAATTTAAAACGATCCAGAGATCAAATTTTTGATTTTATTAAGATTTTATAATTCAATAACAAATTTCTTTCTATTTCAATGAAATTTTGTACTTGAATAGATTTTTTGATGGAAAAAAATACCAAAATTAAAAAAAAAATATTTGTCAACGGCAATCCGACAATTCCCAAAATTTTTTTGAAAATCCCCAAAAACTAGTTTTTTTAGTTTTTAATGAATATTTCTCTTAATAATTCTGGGGTTCAAAAGTTATTTGCACAGAATAATAATAACATATAAATATATAAAAACTTGGTTTTGAATTTTTGATTCTGGCTTTGCGATTGGAGAAAATTAGGCATAAAGTGAGAAACAGTGTAAAAAATTGGTAATTTTTGAGAGGCTTTAGCGTCAATACGAAATAAAGTACTTATAGTATTCCTTATATAAGCCTTTTCAAAAATTATAAATACTCAGGTATGTGATGGCAAACGATCTTTTTCAAATCGATCGATTTCAGATATATTTTTGAGATAATTTTCGGTTATTTTCCCAAAAAATTCAAACCAAATGAAAGATAAGATATCAATCAAAAGGATTAGAGCCTAAATTTTCATTTTTTGGTGAAAATAACCGAAAATTATCTAAAGAAATACATTTGAAATCGATCGATTTGAAAACGATCGTTTTTCATCACATACCTGACTATACATGTTTCTTAACAAGTTTTTTTTTATATCTCAAAAAGAATGTTATCACTTTTTTTGGTTAAAAAACGACAAAAAATTTACTTTTTTTAATTTCAAACTTAAATACATAAAATTCGGCTAAAGATTTTCCATCAATTCTCTTTTTGTGTAATTAAGACATTCCTTAGAATTAAAATAGAACAAATTTGGGAAAAATCGGGAAAAATTTGAATCCAATATTAACAAAACTCTAACCCTGGAGTCGTCAAAAAGTTGAAATTTTTTTTCGAAGTCGAATATCTCATAAACTTAAAAATATAAACCAAAAATCGGGAAAAAATTTGGATCCAATATTAACAAAACTCTAGGCTAAGTCGTCAAAAAGTTGAAATTTTTTTTCGAAGTCGAATATCTCATAAACTAAAGAAGATAAACCATTTGAGTAGGGATGTTTTTTGTAGATCTCAGCTAGCAGATTTCGTACATATAAAAATATCGGATTAAAAATTTGTTCTTGGGGATCGCCTTTTTTTCTCTAAAAACCCGAGGTGTCCTACTTTGAGGGCATATAGCTCCCCTCCTAATAAGTTTACAGACTCAAAATTCAAAACTCGAATACGCCTCCTCAATAGCCAGGTGAAATTTCATGACAATCGAGCTTACCTTTTAAAAGTTCTTGAACTATTTCCCTAAATTTTTGTTTTTAACCCACTGTGCAACGGTAAACCTATATAGTGGTCGGCATCCTTTTGACTAAGGAGTTTTCCAGATTTGACAAGTTTGTTAAGCCTTATCATTGGAAGATTCACGCAATTAAAGAGTGAGAAATGAGTAAATCATCAGCATCATACGCTTTTATTTATTAGTACCTGGTTGATCGAGCCCTGCTCGGAGTTTTATGATAAGCCTACAAAGAAAATCTTTATCTTTTCATATTTTTTATTTTATAATGTATATACTTGCGATACACATTTTGTTTTCAAGTTCATTTGTTTAAGTAAAAAGTACCAAAAATATTTTTCGCACATTTTTGGTCTTGCTCGGCCTTTCTTCCAAAATGTTCCTCTTATTTTTTCAGCTGATCAAAACGCAATTTAAATTTTGTTTATACCTGTTACTTTAAAAGTTATAATGTTACCAATTTTCCTTCTTTTATCCCCTAATTTCAAAAAATGCTCCATATGCATATTTGGAACTTCTTTGGTACCAATTGAATTCCGTACATTTTATTAAAACTCAGTCAACATTTTGTTTCTATTCATATTACTTTATGAGATGTTAAGTTATAATGTTATCCCTTTTTTACCCATTTTGAACCCCGAAATCACAAAAGTACCAAATACGTGTTCAATATTTTTTTCAGTACAAAGTTTCTTTCTATATTCATTGCCACAAAAGATAAGAGTGGGTTAAAAGAGGTACCAAAAAACTGTTTCCACACTTTTTTGCCCCCTATCTAGCATGGTTTCAAAAAAGTACCAAACACCTGTCTGCTTATTTTAGCAGCCGTTTAAACCATAATTTAAATTTTATTTCTATGCCTATTTCTTTAGGAGATAAAACATTTTCGATTTTTTCACCCTTTTAGCCGTTTTTACCCTCTTAAAGGTAAAATTTTAACAAGTCACTTTTTACTCGACCTATACATCAAAAAAAGGTCCCCACTTTAGAGCCGTTTTCGAGATAGCCATTCTATATACATATATATATATACAATTATTGCTCGTTTAAAGATATAAGATTCAAAATTTTCTTTATTATTCAAAATTTTCCTAAGCATTTGAAAGCTCTGTTTTGTGGAATTTGTTTAATTATCACCCCAATTATGAACAAAAACTCACGGCGAGTTTTTTCACTTTTCACTACTCCCCTATTATAAATAAAATTTCTCACGCAAATTTTTCACGTTCACTTTCTCCCCTATTATAAACAAATTTCGAAAATGGGAAACTCTTCACAGTGAAAAAAGTAGGTATTACGAATGTCAATTAAAGTGAGAATGTGAGATTAAATTTTAAGAAAAATTCCGCCAAATAATTACAAGGGAGCTGTGCTTAAAAATGTAAGTATTCAAATTAAAAAATAAAAAACTAAATAAATACTTAAAATATTTAACAGGTCTAAGATAACAAATAAGAAGCAGATGGAAATTCTTTTGGATAAAATGCAAGCTTTCCCTGATAGCGCTCGTGGTATGTTCAAAGGAAGCAGAGAGGAGTTAAACCGTTTTTGGCGCGGCTTGGAAGAGGAATTGAACTCATCAGGGCCTCCATCAAAAAGCGTTTCGGAGTGGAAGAAGGTAAGATTAATAAAATTGTGTAAACATTTTGTTAAAAAGGCTAAATATATTTCAGGTATGGAGTGATCAAAAGAGGTATGTTCGACAAAAAGCTGCTCAAAATCTTAAATTCTTCAAAGGAACTGGCGGCGGACCAAATGCAGAGCAGAAATTTACTTCGAATGAAGAGGCCATATATAATTTGATTGGAATGAAGGAGTCAGTTGAAGGTGTAGCCAGCACATTTGGATTGGGCTGTTCTTCTGCAAGCAAAAATGCAGATAAAGAAATTGAAGCTGCACTGAACCAGATTTTAGCAGATGATTTTGAAAACATAAACGAAGTTCAAAGTGAGAAAGAGGTTCCATATCAACCACCAGCCAAAAAAATGAAAAAATCGCCAGTTGTTCCGCCCGCTCGCTCTTCTACTGCTGACATCCTAACAGAAGAAATTTCTATTCAAAAGAATATGTTGGAAACGATGAAAAAGCAGAATGAAATTACAAAGAAAATTTATCGTTCCATAGACTGGCTTTATGATGTCAAGAAAGAGGAGTTAAAAGAGCAAAAACGGCATAACCTTGTAATGGAACAGTTAAGGCTAACGGAAGTTTTATTAAAAAATGTCGTATTTTTTACTTAAAATTTTGTATTTTTTATTAAAAAAATTATTTTGTTTCTTTTTACAAAAATATTTTGCAAATTTTCTTGTGTTTTTTCTAAACTTTTATGTTAACGCAACACAGCTCAAAGCAAAACATCTGACTTCGAAAATTCTAAATTCCTTTTCACATAATACTATTCTCACCGTCTTTTCATAATAGGGGAGTTTGATTTGCGTGAAAAGTCATCTCACCGGGAATTAAACTCACCGGGAGTATTTATAATTGGGCTGTATATGTTTTGTCAGTTTTAATCTTTCTTTATATACATATTTATCATCCTCCATGGTTTCCTTTATATAAATTACCATTGACATATTTTTTTTAATTTTTCATATATTTTCTATAACATCCCAGCAAAACTTTTCATTACCAAATAATGAGTTAAACTATTGAACACGAACTACTTACTCATTCGCTGTTTAAGTCATTACATTAACATGGGAATGTCATTGGAGGCAAGTACTTACCAATTGCAGAAAAGTAAAGACTTCGGTAAGCAATTGGAAAACAACAACAAAAACTTTTTTGTTGTTGTATTTAAAAAAATATATTTTGAAACGAAATACAAATTTTTTTATGATCCCATGGGGGCTCGAACCCAGACCCTCCGACTGCTAGGCAGAGACTCTTCCACTGAGCTACTTCATATGTTGAAAACTTAGCAGCTTATAATTAATATAAACAATTTTTATTTTTAGATCCAAAATCATGTGAAAATAACTTTGTTTTTCCCTGCTTTTTTTGCTTTGTTGTAATTTTTGGAAAAATATTTTTATACGATTTTTTGTAATTATTTTAAAACTTTTTTAAAATTATTTTAAAACTTAAACAATTTAAATCTTCTTTTTTGTATAAGTTTTTACATAAGATTGACTCTTACTTACTTAAATGTTACAACCTGTTAAGGTCAAAGTCCGAGCATATTTTAGAATTCCATGGATTTCGTTCTTATGCGAATATTCTCCAATTTTATAGGCCAAGCTTTGAAAAATGTTCCTCTACTTGGTCTTTCTATTGAAGTTTCGGACATCCTCCTCTAATATTAGGTAGTGGGACATTTAAATTCTAATTTTATCCTCTTCATTGTATTCTTTTTCAAGAGAGGGTTACTAGCCCGTAATCCTGACCCATTTTTATCGATCTTATGGGACAACTCTGGGAACATGTTAACTCACAATATTAATGGGTATTAAACTAGCTCCCCGGGTGATACCATGAGGAGGTGTGTGTTCACAGTTGAGATGAAGGATAACCCAGATAAGTTGGGCTTACCAAGTTAAGACCAATTAGAATCGTGTTTGGTTTTCAACATCCCCTATATAATCAAAATTGATGGTATTTTTTCATTAACGTGAATTAGTTTTACAAATTTTTTTTATAGAAGATAATATTTATGTTCTTAAAATTCAAAAATCATTTTAAAAGACTCTTTTAATAAAAAAAACTAAAAAAAAATTGTTTCCCTTGGTGGGATTTGAACCGGGGCCATTCAGTTTAAATTACCATCTCAATTACAATTAAGTACTTCTGTAATAACTTATTATTTATTCGGATGGTATGTTGTAGTCGTTACAAGGTAACCAGTTATCATAGTACTTGCCATTACCAAAGTTTTGCTGGGATACACATGCGTAGGCGTCCACAATAAAACGTAAAAATTCCATTTATGAAAAAAGGTTTTCTTTTAAGTTATATTAAATAGAATCTTGGAAAAAAAACCAAAAAATTTGTTTGATCGTACCAAAAGTATCAAGTTTTCTTATAGCACAAAAGTTTTTGCAGGTCCAAAATGTCATTTTATCTCTTTTTGACGTTAGATGAGGTTTCAAGAAACACAAAATCATGAAACATGATCGCACTTAAACATAACTTTTCCGTTTTGAATTTTATATATACATAAACGGCTACAAATTCGAATTAAAGAAATATATGTATACAATGAAATTGTTACTTTTTGTTGCGGACCTCTACATATGTACATACATATGTATAACAATATACATAAGTATGTTTGGAAAATACCACCTACTCAGGAAGTTTTATTTTCATTTCGTACTTATGCCAATTATATCCTGTTGCTAAGGAATACATTTTTAATTTCATGGTAAATAAGTGCCTGAAGCATTAACTATAAATCTGAAAATGTTTGTTGCAAAAAATTTTAATCATGAAATTAAAATATTTTTCTTTGACTAAATACACTAGGCAACAAAATTCAACATTTTTTCGTTACATTTTGTCAACACTACATTTTTATTATTCGCTATGATCTTCCGTTTATAAAAAGAGTCGAAATTAAAAAAAAAAATTAACAAAATTTTATATTTTTTAAAACACTGTTCTACCAATTTTATCATATCTTTAGAATAAGTTGTTCGATTTTGTTGACAGCCACAGAATATAAAAGCAAATAAAATTATCTTTAAGTTATTCTAAAATATTTTTTATATGTTTAATAGTTTTCGAGTTATTTGGACTTAAAATAAAAAAAAATATGAAAAAAGTTATGGTAAGTAAGTGCCTGAAGCATTAACTATAAATCAGAAAATGTTTATTGCAAAAAATTTAAATCATGAAATAAAAATATTTTTCTTTGACTAAATACACTAGGCAACAAAATTCAAAATTTTTTCGTTACATTTTGTCAATACTATATTTTTATTATTCGCTATGATCTTCCGATTATAAAAAGAGTCGAATTAAAAAAAAAAAAAAAAAATTCAACAAAATTTTATATTTTTTAAAACACTGTTCTACCAATTTTATCATATCTTTAGAATAAGTTGTTCGATTTTGTTGACAGCCACAGAATATAAAAGCAAATAAAATTATCTTTAAGTCATTCTAAAACACTTTTTATATGTTTAATAGTTTTCGAGTTATTTGGACTTAAAATAAAAAAATTATGAAAAATTTTATTTTTTTTTCTTTTTTAATTCGTTAAAACCTTCAATTTTTATTAAATGATCTCAAAACTGTGAATATTCATAATAAAATAGGCCTTATTTCCTGAAAATCCATGAATAAATAGAGGTTTTATTTATAATAAAGTTAAAATATACAATTTTTTTAACCGTTTTTGTCTTATATAGAAGCTAAGGTCAAATGTGTACCGGTTTTTTTTTCGAAATTTTGCAATTTTATCATTATCATTATCTTCAGATTTAGGTATGTCATCATTATCTTCAGATTTAGGTACGTTTTAGTGAATTTTGAAGCATTTAAGTTTATTTTGTCAAAAGGTCTTGAATGAGAGCTTTGGTCAAATATGGACCGAATGCAACAGAATTTGGGCCATACATTTCTGTTTATATGAGTCATATTTCCTGTAAGTTTGATAAAAAATATACTGAGATTTGTGGCCAAAATCGCAATTCCGAGAAATTAAGCCTTATGGGAAGTACCCAATATAATGAACCGAATTTGGCCAATTTTAATTTCTTTATATGTTTATATAAGCAATTTTGTTTTTTTTTCAAATTTTATAAAAATATATTAAAATTTGTGGCCAAATTCCTAATTTTCGAGAAATGTGACTTCTGAGAGGTATCCAAAAATAGTAAACCGATTTTGTCTTATTTCAATAGCAAAGGTCCCACTGCCAAAAAAAAAACGTCTGTGCCAAATTTCACAAGGATCTAGGCAAATTTGGGGCTTTGAAGAACTTAAGACTAGATATTTTTCGAGATTAAAGAATTTTGGGTAGTACCCCAAAATTTTCCATAATTTTTATTTTTAACTGGCTTTGCCCTTGTAGCAAAAAAGAATTTTATGGCAAGTCTCATAAAGTTATCTTAAAAAACGTGAAAATTTTAGGGAAAAATTTGATCATACAAATCCTATTAAAAAAAAAAAAAAAATAAGTACATTTTTTTGAAAATAATAGGATTTGTATGACAAAATTTCACTTAAATTAGATATTTTCACGTTTTTCATAATAAAATCACTACTAATTGATAGATGTCGATAGTATAAGACTTATATTATTTGAAATATTCACAGTTTTACGATTGTCGAGAAATAATAGTAATTTTTTTCTATTTTCTATTTTTTTATGAATTTTTAAAAAATAAAAATTTTTATATTTTTCAAAAAATTAAATTTTTGTATATTGCGTTGTTTATAACTCAAAAACCGTTGATCAGACAAAAAAACTTTTGTTGGCACGTCTTAAGGGCAATTTAGTTCCTAATTCATTTATGTCTTTTTTAATAAAACTGGATAAGTGGTTTTCAATATATGATTATATAACTATGACCACTACTTTATGAATTAATTTTTTTTTTTTTTTGATTTTGCAATTTTTTTAAATTGAGATGTAAATAACTCCAAAACCGTGGATCACACACAAAACTTAAGTTAGCAGGACTTAAGAGCAATTTAGTTGTGAATCTATTAATGTGTTTTTCAATAAAATTGGTTAAGTGGCTTTCAAGAAATGATAATATAACTGGAAAACCACTTTATAAATTTTGAAAAAAAAAATTTAATTGGGAAGTAAGTAACTCCAAAACTTTTGATCACACTAGAAACTTTTGTTAACACGACTTAAGGGCAATTTTGTTCTTAATTCATCAATGCATTTTATAATAAAATTGAATAAGTCGTTTATAATATATGGTAATATAACTAGGAATACTTCTTTATGAATTTTGAAAAAATATGTATTTTTTTTTTATTTGGAAAGTAAATAACTCCAAAACCGTTGATCACACAAAAAACTTATGTTAGCCCGACTTAAGGGCAATTTTGTTCTTAACTCTTGAATGTATTTTTCAATAAAATTGGTTAAGCCCTTTACAATATATGGTAATATAACTAGGACAACCTCTTTATGAATTTTGAAAAAAAAAAATTTTCGGTTTTTTTTTTAATTTGGAAAGTAAATAACTCCAAAACCGTTGATCACACAAAAAAAACTATGTTAGCCCGACTTTAGGGCAATTTTGTTCTTAATTCATTAAAGTATTTTTCAATAAAATTGGATAAGTCGTTTATAATATATGGTAATATAACTAGGACAACCACTTTTGAATTTTGAAAAAATTATTATTATTTTTTTTTAATTTGCGGAGTAAATAACTCCAAAACCGTTGATCACAAAAAAAACTTGTGTCTGCACGACTTAAGGGCAATTTTGTTCTTAATTCATCAATGCATTTTATAATAAAATTGAATAAGTCGTTTATAATATATGGTAATATAACTAGGAATACTTCTTTATGAATTTTGAAAAAATATGTATTTTTTTTTGTTTGGAAAGTAAATAACTCCAAAACCGTTGATCACACAAAAAACTTATGTTAGCCCGACTTAAGAGCAATTTTGTTCTTAGCTCTTGAATGTATTTTTCAATAAAATTGGTTAAGCCCTTTACAATATATGGTAATATAACTAGAACAACCTCTTTATGAATTTTGAAAAAGAAAATTTTTCGGTTTTTTTTTTAATTTGGAAAGTAAATAACTCCAAAACCGTTGCCGACTTTAGGGCAATTTTGTTCTTAATTCATTAAAGTATTTTTCAATAAAATTGGATAAGTCGTTTATAATATATGGTAATATAACTAGGACAACCACTTTTGAATTTTGAAAAAATTATTATTATTTTTTTTAATTTGCGGAGTAAATAACTCCAAAACCGTTGATCACAAAAAAAACTTGTGTCTGCACGACTTAAGGGCAATTTTGTTCTGAATTTATTTTAGATATTTTTGAATAAAATTGGATAAGTCGTTTTCAATTTATGAGAATATAACTGGGACAACCTCTTCAAAAATCAAAAATTTGAAAAAAAGTTATTTAGAAAATCGATGAAAAGGTTAGTTTAAGTAAAATATAATTTCGGCTCTTGGCCAGTGTTATCGGCAACATTTGCGACGCCAGATCGATTTAGCGATATCAGTCCGTACGTCTGGCTGAACGACTGGCTGGCTGGACTTACATATAAACCATGTAATCAAACTACAGGTCGCAATTCTAAATATAATTTGATGAAATTTGGCACAGATAATTTTTTTGATAATGGGACCATGGCTATTGAAATTCGTTAAAATCGGTCAATTGTTTAATGTACCTCCCATAGGTCCCACTTCCCGGAATTGATATATTGGCCACAAAAATCAATATTTTTTATGAAATCTAAAATATATACTGCTTATATAAACCAAAATTACTGTAAAATTACTCGGTCCATATTTGACCATAGCTCCCATACAAATTCTTCTAACAAAACGCACTAAGTAAATGAGACAAAAATCACTAAAACGCTCGTAAATCTGAAGATAATGAGAGTTTTTGTAAAAACTGTAATCAATTTGATAAGTTTCGAGACAATCGGTCCACATTAGACCCTAGCTCTCATATAAGTAAAAATGACGGAAACAGCTTAAATATATAAGTTTTGAGAAAATGTTTGTATGATGGAAAACTTATGCAAATATTGGTTTTTATACACGAAAGAGAACACCTTTGACCTTAGTGGTGAAGGATAACTCCAAACATATAACTTTCTTACTTGTTTTTTATAAAACGGTTCATACATATTTTACGTTAGCTCTTTAATCGGATATAGGTTCATGGAGCAAAGCTGTTGTTCTAGTTATATTGCAATATATTAAAAACGACTTGTCCGATTTCTTTAAAAAAATTATAAAATTTTGTAATTTTAAAGTGGTTATTCTTGTTATATTGAAATATATTGAAAACGACTTATCCAATATTATTGAAAAATATATTAATGAATTGAAAACAAAATTGCCTTTAAGTCGTGCTAACACAAGTTTTTTGTCTGATTAACGGTTTTAGAGTTATAAACATTGCAATATCAAAAAAAAAAAAATTTTTTTGTTCAAAATCGAAAAAAAATTAATTTTAAGCCGAATATAGCAAATTTTTGTTAATTTTAAGATATCTTGTTTATTTATGACACAAATTAACAGATATTTTTTTATTTATATTCTAGAAATTTCACAATAACAGATAATTATAATAATTTTTTAATACTGTAAACCGGAACTTAAAAATTTAAATTTCAAAACTGAATTGTTCTTTTCTTCTTCCACCTTTCATTTGTCACTTACTACCTATAAATTATGTTAAATTTCCATTAAAAAATTAGTTACCCCAAATGTAGGTTAATAACTCTTACATGTGTGTTCCATATTCTTTAGTAATTCAATTTTTCTGCCTATTTCGGCCTTGATTTTAAATTCCTCCCCCTTTTTCTCATACCAATCGAATGTTTTCGTTCTAAAGATCTAAACTTCAAAAGCCTACATTAACACCGAACAAAGTAACATTTTTATTTAGGTCATTATTCTAAAAGGTTGGATTTATATTTCTGCTTAAAAACTTTCTTTTATCCTTATACTTATAAAAAAAAAACTTAAATGTGTTGGTTATAGGTATTAGAAGGAACAAAGGATAAAACCTAAATGTAACATGGAAAGCAAAAAATATATAAATAAAAGTTCAATGAACTTGTTTAATGAAGCATAATCCTTGAAATAGAAACAATATGGACTTTTTGAAGGCTCTTTACTCCAGACCAATACATGCAAAATCTTTGTGGAATAGAAAAGCTTTTGAAGTACAAAGTATTAGTTAGAGGTCTACCTTAAATGATTTGATTTTGAATACATATTTAAGGTTTATGGTATAAAAACATCCAAAATTTAAAATTTATCGGAATATTTTTTCTCAAATTTGGGAATTTTAAAGAGGTTGGATAAGTCGTTGTATTTCGAAAACGACTTATCCAATTTTAGTGAATAATACATAATTTGATTAAGAACAAAATTGCCCTTAAGTTGTAATAACACAAGTTTTTTGTGTGATCAACGGTTTTTGAGTTATAAACATCGCAATATAAATTATTTTAATTTAAATTTTAACAAAAAAATATTTTCTAAAATTTTTAAAGAGGTTGTTCTAGTTATATTGCAATATTTTAAAAACGACTTACCCAATCTTATTAAAAAATATTTAAATGGATTAAACACAGAATTGCCCTTAAGTTGTGCTAAAACGAGCTTTTTGTCTGATCAACGGTTTTAGAGTTATAAACATCGCAATATACAAAAAATCTATTTTTCTGAAATTTTGTAATTTTCTAGTTGTATTGCAATATATTGAAAACGACTTATCCAATTTTGTTGAAAAATATATTAATTGATTATAAACAAAATTGCCATTAAGTCGTGCCAACACAAGTTCTTTGTATGATTAATGGTTTCAGAGTTATAAACATCGCAATAAACACAATTTTTTTTTGCAAAATCGAAAAATTTTTAATATTTTGAAATTCATAAAAAATCGAAAATAAAAAAACTTACCATTGTTAATTGAAAATTCAAACAAAATTGCCTTAAGTCGGGTCAACACAAGCTTTATGTCTAATCAACGGTTTTGGAGTTATAAACATCGCAATTTGAAATTTATAATGAAAATTTTTCTTTAGAAAAAATTTTATAATGAAAAGTTTTCTATAGAAAAAAATTTATAATAAAAATTTTTCTATAGAACAAATTTTATAATGTAAATATTTCTATAGAAAAAAATTTATTTTGAAATTTTTCTACAGAAAATTTTTTCTATAGAAAATTTTTCTATAAAAAAAAATTATAATGAACATTTTTTCATAGAAAAAAATTTGTAATGAAAGTTTTTCTATAGAAAAAATTTTTTAATAAAAATTTTTTTTCTGAAGAAAAAAGTTATTATAAAAATGTTTCTATAGAAAAAAATTTCATAATAAAAAAATAATAATGAATATTTTTTTTTTATAGAAACAAATTTTATAATGAAAAAACAAATTTTATAATGAAAATTTTTCTTTGGAAAAAAATTTTATAATAAAGATTTTTCTTTAGAAAAAAATTTATAATGAAAATTTTTTGATAGAAAAAATTTTATTATAAAATTTTTTCTATAGAAAAATTTTCATTATAAATTTTTTTCTATAGAAAAATTTTCATTATAAAATTTTTTCTATAGAAAAATTTTCATTATAAAATTTTTTCTATAGAAAAATTTTCATTATAAAATTTTTTCTATAGAAAAATTTTCATTATAAAATTTTTTCTATAGAAAAATTTTCATTATAAAATTTTTTCTATAGAAAAATTTTTATTATAAAATTTTTTCTATAGAAAAAATTTTCATTATAAAATTTTTTCTTTAGAAAAATTTTCATTATAAAATTTTATAATAAATATAATAAAATTTTTTCTATAGAAAAATTTTCACTATAAAATTTTTTCTATAGAAAAATTTGCATTATAAAATTTTTTCTATAGAAAAATTTTCATTATAAAATTTTTTCTATACAAATATTTTCATTATAAAAATTTTTTTCTATACAAAAATTTTTATTATAAATTTTTTTCTACAGAAAAATTTTCATTATAAAATTTTTTCTATAGAAAAATTTTCATTATAAAATTTTTTCCTATAGAAAAAATTTCATTATAAAATTTTTTCTATAGAAAAATTTTTTCTATAGAAAAATTTTCATTATAAAATTTTTTCTATAGAAAAATTTTATTTATAAAATTTTTTCTATAGAAAAATTTTATTTATAAAATTTTTTCTATAGAAAAATTTTCATTATAAATTTTTTTCTATAGAAAAATTTTCATTATAAAATTTTTTCTATAGAAAAATTTTCATTATAAAATTTTTTCTATAGAAAAATTTTCATTATAAAATTTTTTCTATAGAAAAATTTTCATTATAAAATTTTTTCTATAGAAAAATTTTCATTATAAAATTTTCTCTATAGAAAAATTTGCATTATAAAATGTTTTCTATAGAAAAATTTGCATTATAAAATGTTTTCTATAGAAAAATTTTCATTATAAAATTTTTTTGTATAGAAAAATTTTCATTATAAAATTTTTTCTATAGAAAAATTTTCATTATAAAATTTTTTCTATAGAAAAAATTTTCATTATAAAATTTTTTCTATAGAAAAAATTTTCATTATACAATTTTTTCTATAGAAAAAATTTTCATTATTCAATTTTTTCTATAGAAAAAATTTTCATTATAAAATTTTTTCTATAGAAAAAATTTTCATTATAAAATTTTTTCTATAGAAAAAATTTTCATTATAAAATTTTTTCTATATAAAAATGTTCATTATAAAATTTTTTCTATAGAAAAATTTTCATTATAAAATTTTTTCTATAGAAAAATTTTCATTATAAAATTTTTTTATAGAAAAATTTTCATTATAAAATTTTTTCTATAGAAAAATTTTCATTATAAAATTTTTTCTATAGAAAAATTTTTACTATAAAATTTTTTCTATAGAAAAATTTTCATTATAAAATTTTTTCTATAGAAAAATTTTCATTATAAAATTTTTTCTATAGAAAAATTTTTATAATGAAAATTTCTCTAAGAAAAATTTTATGATAAAAATTATTCTATAAAAAATTCTATAATGAAAATTTGTCTATAAAAAAATTCTATAATGAAAATGATTCTATTGTTAAGGCTTGAATTAAAATAAAGTAAATGAATTGAATGTCCTTTTAAATGACTTAAGGCATACCTCTAGTATTTGAATATACATATATATATATATATATATATATATATAGTTTAAAGCTTTACACATTTAAACCCCCTCATTCATTTATTTGAAGGTTAATATAAGTAATAACATATCCCACAAAGTAAGAATTATATTTTCTTTGACAGGTGTCAATTCATTACACTCACATATCTTTTAACTTATTAGGAAAATTCCTACTTTTAAATAATTTGATCATGGAAAATTTTAAAATAACGCCTTTTTTTCTATTTCTCTTTCAGTATTACCAATAATAATTTTAACGCATGGAAAGTATGAATTGATTTTCGTTTTTATTGGATAACAAATCAGAGAACTCACATCTTTGTACCGTCCACATTTTTACCTGGAACCATCTCAACTCAGATGCATAAATAAATACAATTAAATGGATTTTAAAAATCCATTAATACAAAAGTTAATATAAAAAACAAATAATAAAATTAAACAATTTTTTGAAAGACAAAAATTTAATAGAAAACCCGAAAGTACCATTTCAAAAGTGGTATTTTATAATAGAAAAAGAATTAAGAAAAAAGAATTTCGTACAAAAGAAAATTTTAAATATTTTTGTATAACATTAAATAATTTGAAAGAATAAGAATATTTTTGAAACAATTTCCTAACAAAATTCTTTAAACGTTAAATATTGCCAATATGGGTCGGAAGAAAATACAAATATCACGCATCACAGATGAACGAAATCGACAGGTAAGTTAGATATTTTAAGTATTTTGAAATATATTTAAATCAAGGTTGGCCATTATTTACGTGTCAGGGGAATAAGATAAAATTTACATTAAACAAGAAAACTGTTTCTTTACTCGTACTCAAAAAAGAAAAAAAAAAACAAATAAGAAAGTGTTTTAGTCGGTCTAGCCCGACCATACGATACCCTTCACTACTAAGGTCAAAGCTGTTCTTTTTCCTGTATAAAGACAAATATTTGTCTCAAAACTTATATATTTAAGCTGTTTTCGTCATTTGGACTTATATGAGAGCTAGGGTCAAATGTGGACCGATTATCTCGAAATTTGCAAATTGATTACAGTTGTTACATAAATTATGTGTGAAAAAAATAAACTCAAATTTCTTATTATCTTCATGAGCGTTTTCGCGATTTTTGTCTCATTTAGTGCGTTTTCACAGAATAGTTTATATGGGAGCTATGGTCAAATGTGGACCGATTTCACCGAAATTTGGTACAGTAATTTTGGTTTACATAAGCAGTATTTGTTTTATTATTGTTTTATTTGTTTAATATTTGTGGCCAATATATCAATTCCGAGAAGTGGGACCTATGGGAGGTACCATAAATAATGGACCGATTTTGACGAATTTCAATAGCCATGGTCCCATTATAAAAAAAAATGATCTGTGCCAAATTTCATCAAATTATCTTTAGAACTGTGAATTGTAGTTTGATTACAAGGTTTACATGGGGGTCCAGCCAGCCGTCCAGACGGACGGACAACTCAAAAAGTGATTCTAAACCTATTGGTATACTAAAAGGTGGGTCTTCGGTAAATATTTCCATGCGTTACATACATCAGCACAAACTTATAATACCCTTTCCACCTATGGTGGTGAAGGGTATAAAAATGGTTCTCCTGTAAATTTTAGTTTTTGGCGCTTGAGTCGTTTTGGCGGTTAGGGGTCGATATGCTTGAATAGAAATGTATGTTAGAAATTTTACAACCTTCTTAAAACATGCCAATAGACCCAGATTCACTTCCGGAGTCTGAACAACTATTTTTACGGATGGTCATATAAAGCTTGTAATCAAAGTATATGTCAAAATTTTAACGATAAATTCAATGGAATGTGGCTCAGAAATGTGTTTCGGTACTAAAACGATCAATGATATTTATCGTATTAGTAGAAATTAGTCCATTGTCATTTCGTTTTTGATTTCCATTATATTGGCTCAAAAACCAAAAGCGATATAATGGGTGTTTTTTTTAGAGGTATAGAACTTCGAATTGAAATAAAATACAAGAAAATCGTTTTAATGTCCATCAATTTGGCTTTATTGGAAGGATAATTTTATGCCATTAATGTTTAAATATGATTTCGGGCATGTGGCCGCCGCGGCTGGCTCGAATAAAGCCAATTCTACAGGTCCAATTTTCAACTACTTTTTCGAGCATATGGGGCCGTATGTTGGCAATACCGCCACGAATGTTGGCTTCCAAGTCCCCTAACGTTTCTGGTTTGTTGGCGTAGACGAGCGACTTCACATATCCCCAAAGAAAATAATCCAGTGGTGTCAAATCGCACGATCTTGGTGGCCAATTGACAGGTCCATTCCGCGAAATTATGCGCTCATCGAATGTTTCCTTCAATAAATCAATTGTGACGTGCGCTGTGTGGCATGTAGCGCCGTCTTGTTGGAACCACAACTCATCCACATTCATGCCATCTAATTGGGGAACAAAATAGTCGGTTATCATGGCTCTATACCGGTCTCCATTTATGGTAACTGACTCTCTAGCATTATTTCGGAAGAAGTATGGCCCAATGACTCCACCAGCCCATAGAGCACACCAAACAGTCAGTTTTTGTGGATGTAATGGCGTCTCAAGGGTCTCATGTGGATTCTCTTCACTCCAAATGCGGCAATTTTGCTTGTTGACGTAGCCATTCAACCAAAAATGAGCCTCATCACTGAACAAAATTTTGCGATGAAAAT
Source organism: Stomorhina lunata (assembly GCA_933228675.1). Lineage (NCBI taxonomy): Eukaryota > Metazoa > Arthropoda > Insecta > Diptera > Rhiniidae > Stomorhina > Stomorhina lunata. The sequence continues at coordinate 34,391,980 of OW121744.1, read as the reverse complement.
CAGCATCGAGATCAATCTCATTTTCGGCCCATACACCAAAATCACGACGCATTGCATGGTCTCGCGGCTTTAATTCTTGCACAAGCTGGATCTTGTAAGGTCGCAAGCCAAGATCTTTGCGCAAAATCTTCCATAAAGTTGATGGACAAAGCTCTAATTGCTGTGCACGGTGGCGAATCGATTCATTCGGGTCCTCTTCAACACTTTGCTCTACAGCGGCAATTGTTTCTTCGGTGCGCACTGTTCGACGTCGCTGCGGATGCGTATTATCACATAGAGTAAACGTAGTGCGAAAACGATCCATGGTTAACCGAATTAATTGCTCTGATGGACGATTATGTCGACGGAGCTTGCGGTAAACTTCGCGAACTGAACCATTATTTTCGAAATAAATTTGCACGATTTGCAAGCGTTGTTCTTTTGTCAACCTGTTCATGATGAAATGGCAAACCAAACTAAATATTAATCACTTGACAGCTGACAAAATGGCCGCCAGTTAAAAAAGTGATGCCAACTTCAAGTTCTATACCTCAATAAAAAACACCCGATATATATTCTGAATCTTCGTCCGTCCGTATGTCTGTCTGTCTGTATGTTGAAATCACGATAAAGCCTAAACGAAAGGAGCTAGCTCACTGAAACTTAGTAAAAACATTCTTCATTTTAAAAAAAATTTTGGTATTGAAATTTGGCAAAATCCGTTAACATTTGACCATAGCTCCCGTATAACCATGCCTAGGCTAATCGCTTGTTTGCTAATAAATAACAAACTATAATAGCTATAATGATCAAATTAGGTATATAGAAGTTTTACATAAGCCCTAGGCAGCATATAAAATTTAATCAAAATCGTTTCACATTTCGCCATAGCTCCCATACAAAACACTTATGAAAACAGCCTAAATTTCACCTAAAATACACTTAAATGCCAAAAAAAAATCTAAAACTATAACAGATATAACCACTAAATTTAGCACAAGGAAGTCTGATGTCAATGGCAGCCGTTGTGCAAAATTTTGTTACAATCGTTCACCATTTGACCATAGCTCCCATATAAAAAACTTACGGAAACACAAAAATACAAAAAGAAAAGGGGCTTTATGTCCGTTTGTCCGTCAGATAAAAGCGCAATAGCTCCTTAACTACAAGAGCTAGAGAGACAATTTTACAACAGCATTTTCGATATGTTATAGAAGTTGTGTACTGAAAATGGGCGAAATCGGTGTACATTAAGTTAGAGCTCCCATATAACCCTGCCCCGGGAAACACATTTATGCTGATATATAGAATACAAACGTAATATCTATGACATTTGGTCAACATTTTGAATTAGCTGCAATCTCGTACAACTTAATGGTGGGTATAATAAGATTCGACACAGCCGACTATAACACTCTTACTTGTTTTCATTTACTTTCTTCTTGGATTTGGTACTTTGAAAATTTGGGTTTTAATACTTTTGACTAATACCTTTTCTTTTCTTTCATTTTATTTGATTTTTTTTTTTTTTGTGGTATAGGGAAAAGTTATCTCAGAAATACATCTGAAATCGATCGACTTGAAAACGATTGATTTCCATCACATACCGGAATGTCGCTTAAATGACCACCGTTTTCAGCTTCGCACCGATGGTCTCGTTTTAGAGCATTTTCCATAACATCTTTCAAAATTTGTGGCTGTAGCCTTCGAATTTTTGCAAAAATATTTGCCTTCAGTTCAAGAATTGTCTCTGGCTTGTTAACATACACTCGCTCCTTAAAATAATCCCAAAGAAAAGTAGTCGGGTTCTGTCAAATCTGCCGATCGCTCTGTCCAAATAATTGCCGAATTTCTGGGAATTATTCGCTCCTTCTTAGAAATTTTCTATTTATTACCCAAAAATGTTTATTTATTTACTCTATTTATTGCCTTTCTCCCCTTACAGGTTACCTTCAATAAACGTAAATTTGGTGTGATGAAAAAAGCCTATGAACTGTCGGTGTTGTGTGACTGTGAAATTGCCCTAATCATATTTTCGTCCAGTAATAAATTGTATCAATATGCCAGTACCGATATGGATAAAGTTTTACTCAAATATACAGAATACAATGAACCACACGAGTCATTGACCAATAAAAATATAATTGAGGTAAGTAGAACAAAAAAAAAAAACGGTAATAACTGTCCCATAGGACATAACTTGAACTTATTTTGTCAAAAAAAATTTCATTATGAAATTTTTTCTATAGAAAAATTTTCATTATGAAATTTTTTCTATAGAAAAATTTTCATTATGAAATTTTTTCTATAGAAAAATTTTCATTATGAAATTTTTTCTATAGAAAAATTTTCATTATGAAATTTTTTCTATAGAAAAATTTTCATTATGAAATTTTTTCTATAGAAAAATTTTCATTATGAAATTTTTTCTATAGAAAAATTTTCATTATGAAATTTTTTCTATAGAAAAATTTTCATTATGAAATTTTTTCTATAGAAAAATTTTCATTATGAAATTTTTTCTATAGACAAATTTTCATTATGAAATTTTTTCTATAGAAAATTTTTCATTATGAAATTTTTTCTATAGAAAAGTTTTCATTATGAAATTTTTTCTATAGAAAAAGTTTTCATTATGAAATTTTTTCTATAGAAAAATTTTCATTATGAAATTTTTTCTATAGAAAAATTTTCATTATGAAATTTTTTCTATAGAAAAATTTTCATTATGAAATTTTTTCTATAGAAAAATTTTCATTATGAAATTTTTTCTATAGAAAAATTTTCATTATGAAATTTTTTCTATAGGAAAATTTTCATTATGAAATTTTTTCTATAGAAAAATTTTCATGATGAAATTTTTTCTATAGAAAAATTTTCATTATGAAATTTTTTCTATAGAAAAATTTTCATTATGAAATTTTTTCTATAGAAAAATTTTCATTATGAAATTTTTTCTATAGAAAAATTTTCATTATGAAATTTTTGCTATAGAAAAATTTTCATTATGAAATTTTTGCTATAGAAAAATTTTCATTATGAAATTTTTTCATTATGAAATTTTTTATTTTTTACCAAATTTTTTTCTACATTGAAGTTTATTTTTTACCAAATTGTATTTCAAAATTTCCATCCAACTGTTGTGAAGTGAATTTTGAATATTTATTGAATAATAAATTATTCAAATATTTATTGTATGAATTATACGAAATATATACTATGTTAAAATAACAACAAAAATCGGATATTATTGTAAATAAATAACATAAGAAATTATGCAAAATAAATTTATAAAAAAATGAGATGAAGGAAGGGATTATTATGAAAGAAACTTTTTTTTACTTATGAGAATAATTTTCTAATAACAAAATTAACATTATTTGAATATCACAGTGTAACCCTTTTGTGTATCCTTCAAATACCAAAAAAAATCAAAAGTTGCCGGGCATGTATTCGATATATTTTTGTCTCTGCAAACCCAGACTCTATAATATAAATTTATTACACTTTCATACATTGATTTGCAGTATGGTCATTTTGAAAAGTCCCATAATTCGCTTTTACTCTAATTCGAAAGCAACTAATGGAGATGATTATCCAATGAGATAAAGCTAAGGCACACACACTTCCTCATAAAATGTATGAGTGTTTGCGCGTTTTTATGATTTTCATTGTTCTTTATCCACTTTTAATTGAGGTCCTATGCTCCACTGGGAGTCAAGGATAACAGAAGAAGAATTTCACTTTTGACCGAAAACAAATCTATGGAGACCAATATCTTTATACTATAGAGTCTTTGGTTTAAGAGATACTTTTTTTCAAAGCTTAAATGTATACTTTTTACCCTGTTTCGCTTCACTGTACCTCTGAGAATTTATGTATATTTCCAAACGTCTCCTAAGTAAACACTAATGTTAATGAATTTTTAAATAATTTAAAAAGTTTATATTTCTTTCTCCTCTTTCTTAACGTCAAACTTTGTTCTTGACTATAACAATACAACGAACTTGAACTTGTGAGTAAAGGGAATTCTTTATCGTTAGAGATGATATATCTTCCAAGTTCAGAAAGTTTGTTCTTTTGCATTACTTATTATCAATGTTAATTTTTATTATGTTTTCGAATACCCTACAGTTCTAGGGGTGTTAATTGACCGTAAACCGTTATATGTAGAGAAACGTTATGAACACTTTGTGATGTATAAAGCAGACCTATCCACAAAAGCATACATTAATATTTGCATTTGTGGTAAATAGCTTTAAATGTTGCCAGATTTATATTTTTCTTTATACAATCGAGCTAAAAATTCTAATATGGCAGCTCTTTCGAAAAATTTCCTATAAATATTAAATTTTCGAAAAATTTCCTATTAATAGTCAATGTTTGAAAAATTTCCTATCAATAGTTAATTTTCGAAAAATGTCCTATAAAAAGTAAATTTTTGAAAAATTTCCTATAAAAAGTCAATTATCGCCAAATTTCCTTCCTATAAAAAGTCAATTTTCGAAAAATTTCCTATAAAAAGTCAATTTTCGAAAAATTTCCTATAAAAAGTCAATTTTCGAAAAATTTCCTATAAAAAGTCAATTTTCGAAAAATTTCCTATAAAAAGTCAATTTTCGAAAAATTTCCTATAAATAGTCAATTTTCGAAAAATTTCCTATAAATAGTCAATTTTCGAAAAATTTCCTATAAATAGTCAGTTTTCGAAAAATTTCCTATAAATAGTCAATTTTCGAAAAATTTCCTATAAATAGTCAATTGTGGAAAAATTTCCTATAAATAGACAATTTTCGAAAAATTTCCTATAAATAGACAATTTTCGAAAAATTTCCTATAAATAGTCAATTTTCGAAAAATTTCCTATAAATAGTCAATTTTCGAAAAATTTCCTATAAAAAGTCAATTTTCGAAAAATTTCCTATAAAAAGTCAATTTTCGAAAAATTTCCTATAAATAGTCAATTTTCGAAAAATTTCCTATAAATAGTCAATTTTCGAAAAAATTCCTATTAATAGTCAATTTTCGAAAAATTTCCTATAAATAGTCAATTTTCGAAAAATTTCCTATAAATAGTCAATTTTCGAAAAATTTCCTATAAATAGTCAATTTTCGAAAAATTTCCTATAAATAGTCAATTTTCGAAAAATTTCCTATAAATAGTCAATTTTTGAAAAATTTCCTATAAATAGTCAATTTTCGAAAAATTTCCTATAAAAAGTCAATTTTCGAAAAATTTCCTATAAAAAGTCAATTTTCGAAAAATTTCCTATAAAAAGTCAATTTTCGAAAAATTTCCTATAAAAAGTCAATTTTCGAAAAATTTCCTATAAAAAGTCAATTTTCGAAAAATTTCCTATAAATAGACAATTTTCGAAAAATTTCCTATAAACAGTCAATTTTCGAAAAATTTCCTATAAATAGTCAATTTTCGAAAAATTTCCTATAAATAGTCAATTTTCGAAAAATTTCCTATAAATAGTCAATTTTCGAAAAATTTCCTATAAATAGTCGATTTGCGAAAAATTTCCTATAAATAGTCAATTTTCGAAAAATTTCCTATAAATAGTCAATTTTCGAAAAATTTCCTATAAAAAGTCAATTTTCGAAAAATTTCATATAAAAAGTCAATTTTCGAAAAATTTCCTATAAATAGTCAATTTTTGAAAAATTTCCTATAAATAGTCAATTTTAAAAAATTTTCTATATATTTTAAATTTTCGAAAAATTTCCTATAAATAGTCAATTTTCGAAAAATTTCCTATAAATAGTCAATTTTCGAAAAATTTTCTATAAATAGTCAATTTTCGAAAAATTTCCTATAAAAAGTCAATTTTCGAAAAATTTCCTATAAAAAGTCAATTTTCGAAAAATTTCCTATAAATAGTCAATTTTTGAAAAATTTCCTATAAATAGTCAATTTTAAAAAATTTTCTATATATTTTAAATTTTCGAAAAATTTCCTATAAATAGTCAATTTTCGAAAAATTTCCTATAAATAGTCAATTTTCGAAAAATTTCCTATAAATAGTCAATTTTCGAAAAATTTCCTATAAATAGTCAATTTTCGAAAAATTTCCTATAAATAGTCAATTTTCGAAAAATTTCCTATAAATAGTCAATTTTCGAAAAATTTCCTATAAATAGTCAATTTTCGAAAAATTTCCTATAAATACAAATTTTCTAAAAATTTCCTATAAATAGTCAATTTTCGAAAAATTTCCTATAAATAGTCAATTTTCGAAAAATTTCCTATAAATAGTCAATTTTCGAAAAAATTCCTATTATAAATAGTCAATTTTCGAAAAATTTCCTATAAATAGTCAATTTTCGAAAAATTTCCTATAAATAGTCAATTTTCGAAAAATTTCCTATAAATAGTCAATTTTCGAAAAATTTCCTATAAATAGTCAATTTTCGAAAAATTTCCTATAAATAGTCAATTTTCGAAAAATTTCCTATAAATAGTCAATTTTCGAAAAATTTCCTATAAATAGTCAATTGTGGAAAAATTTCCTATAAATAGTAAATTTTCGAAAAATTTCCTATAAATAGACAATTTTCGAAAAATTTCCTATAAATAGACAATTTTCGAAAAATTTCCTATAAATAGACAATTTTCGAAAAATTTCCTATAAATAGTCAATTTTCGAAAAATTTCCTATAAATAGTCAATTTTCGAAAAATTTCCTATAAATAGTCAATTTTCGAAAAATTTCCTTTAAATAGTCAATTTTCGAAAAATTTCCTATAAATAGTCAATTTTCGAAAAATTTCCTATAAATAGTCAATTTTCGAAAAATTTCCTATAAATAGTCAATTTTCTAAAAATTTCCTATAAATAGTCAATTTTCGAAAAATTTCCTATAAATAGTCAATTTTCGAAAAAATTCCTATAAATAGTCAATTTTTGAAAAATTTCCTATAAATAGTCAATTTTCGAAAAATTTCCTATAAATAGTCAATTTTCGAAAAATTTCCTATAAATAGTCAATTTTCGAAAAATTTCCTAAAAATAGTCAATTTTCGAAAAATTTCCTATAAATAGTCAATTTTCGAAAAATTTCCTATAAATAGTCAATTTTCGAAAAATTTCCTATAAATAGTCAATTTTCGAAAAATTTCCTATAAATAGTCAATTTTCGAAAAATTTCCTATAAATAGACAATTTTCGAAAAATTTCCTATAAATAGACAATTTTCGAAAAATTTCCTATAAATAGACAATTTTCGAAAAATTTCCTATAAATAGTTAATTTTCGAAAAATTTCCTATAAATAGTCAATTGTGGAAAAATTTCCTATAAATAGACAATTTTCGAAAAATTTCCTATAAATAGTCAATTTTCGAAAAATTTCCTATAAATAGTCAATTTTCGAAAAATTTCCTATAAATAGTCAATTTTCGAAAAATTTCAATTTAAATAGCCAATTTTCGAAAAATTTCCTATAAATAGTCAATTGTGGAAAAATTTCCTATAAATAGACAATTTTCGAAAAATTTCCTATAAATAGACAATTTTCGAAAAATTTCCTATAAATAGTCAATTTTCGAAAAATTTCCTATAAATAGTCAATTTTCGAAAAATTTCCTATAAATAGACAATTTTCGAAAAATTTCCTATAAATAGACAATTTTCGAAAAATTTCCTTTAAATAGTCAATTTTCGAAAAATTTTCTATAAATAGTCAATTTTCGAAAAATTTTCTATAAATAGTCAATTTTCGAAAAATTTCCTATAAAAAGTCAATTTTCGAGAAATTTCCTATAAAAAGTCAATTTTCGAAAAATTTCCTATAAAAAGTCAATTTTCGAAAAATTTCCTATAAAAAGTCAATTTTCGAAAAATTTCCTATAAAAAGTCAATTTTCGAAAAATTTCCTATAAAAAGTCAATTTTCGAAAAATTTCCTATAAAAAGTCAATTTTCGAAAAATTTCCTATAAAAAGTCAATTTTCGAAAAATTTCCTATAAAAAGTCAATTTTCGAAAAATTTCCTATAAATAGTCAATTTTCGAAAAATTTCCTATAAATAGTCAATTTTCGAAAAATTTCCTATAAATAGTCAATTTTCGAAAAATTTCCTATAAATAGTCAATTTTCGAAAAATTTCCTATAAATAGTCAATTTTCGAAAAATTTCCTATAAATAGTCAATTTTCGAAAAATTTCCTATAAATAGTCAATTTTTGAAAAATTTCCTATAAATAGTCAATTTTCAAAAAATTTCCTATAAATAGTCAATTTTCGAAAAATTTCCTATAAATAGTCAATTTTCGAAAAATTTCCTATAAATAGTCAATTTTCGAAAAATTTCCTATAAATAGTCAATTTTCGAAAAATTTCCTATAAATAGTCAATTTTCGAAAAATTTCCTATAAATAGTCAATTTTCGAAAAATTTCCTATAAAAAGTCAATTTTCGAAAAATTTCCTATAAATAGTTAATTTTCGAAAAATTTTCTATTAAAAGTCAATTTACGAAAAATTTCCTATTAATAGTCAATTTTCGAAAAATTGTCTATATATAGTCAATTTTCGAAAGGTACAATAATAACGTACCGTTCTTAAGGATTTTAGAGTATTTTTAAGTTAACTTTTTTAGAGTACTATAACGTTGTAAGTTATGAATTTTTAACGAAGTACGTTATTTTTAGAGTATTTCGTGAAAGTTCGTTATGATAAAAGTTGTGTATTTTATCAGGTACTTTAAAATGTTAAGATAATATATATAAATTTAACACTTTGTTACATATATCATTTTGTACCAGACTTGCCTAAGTACAGTACGGTACCTTAAAATACAGTATTTTTTCGAACCTTGGTTCATAATCGGAATTCTGAGATTTCTTAGTCGTTCCGCTAAGAAAAAGCGACTGCCGTGGAAACGAGAACAGTAACTGAAGCTGATGGGTTTGAAATATTTGCTTTATTTAATTTTCGTACAAAAGGAAAAAGTTAATGTATTTTGACAGTTTGGACAAGCAACTCATAGACCTATTTTTCTCACAGATCAGTGTTATTTGTTGTTATTTTAACGTACACACATTCATATACTCGTGTAACTCGTATGTGCCATGACGAGCAAAAAAAAATAATTATTTATAATAAATATATAGGGTATTCACTTTTCGCTCTTATCTAGTCATTCAATTTTGAAGTTCAAAACAAAAATATTGTAAAATAAAATATGTGACCCGGTCTATGAAAAGAGAAAAGGTCGCTTAATTAGCTACTTTTTCGAAATTTTTAGCTAATTTTTCGAAATTTTGTTTTTGAGTCATAAGCCACCTTTTCATAGACCGGGTCACATATATAGAAGAAACAATTTTATTGTTCTATGACTTTTTTTGTTTGAAAGTTAAGAAATTTTAAACTTTTTTCAAGCTATCACTTATGCAATATGACTACATAGAGACCTTGTGAATGCCCTAATAATAATATCCCAAAAAAATGAAACATTTTATTTTTTATTGTATTGATGTTTTAATGTATAACATTTCTTATACACAAAAAAAAAAAGAAAAAGACCGAAAAAGAATCACATTTGTGTAGCAAATCAATCAATAAATTGTAAAAATTTATTTTTAATTTTCTTTCTTTTTTTCTCTGTTAAATCTATAGATTTTATCTTGTCCATTTCAGAAGGAGAACAAAAATGGTGTCATGTCACCCGACTCACCCGAACCCGAGGCCGACTACACTTTGACACCCCGCACCGAGGCCAAATACAATAAGATCGACGAAGATTTTCAACTGATGATGCATCGTTCACAGATGGCCGGCGGTGCCGGCTCAGCACGCAATATGACAAATGCCAATTATACGCTGCCGGTATCGGTGCCAGTGCCGGGTGCCTATGGCGATAATATGCTACAGACGAGTCCACAAATGTCCCACACAAATATAAGTCCACGACCATCGAGTTCGGAAACGGATTCAGGTGGGATGTCATTGATAAGTTAGTAGTAGTGTTGGAGACACTCACACAGCACATTCTTATTTCATTCTGTTTTTTGTTTTGTTTTCATTTGCGTTTCCGTTTTTCTCTTTCTGTTTTTCTTTTCATTTTGTTTTGCATTTTCAATATTAATCGTTCAGTTATCGGATTAACACATTATGTTTTTTTTTTTCTGTACAAATCATTTTTTATTACTAAACTTTACAAAATTTTTATGGTATGAATCTTATTTCAAAAAAAATAAGCTTCTAGGGCAAATCCTTAATTGGCAAAATCCCATTTCGCTGAAATTTAATATTCACTAGCTTTTAAGCAAATTATATAACCCTGAAATCCATCTTAAACTTTTTGAGTTATTATGAATATAACCCATCATTTTATGGCCTTAACCCTCTGCGACACCAACAAAGTAACATTTTTACATATAAATAACACGATTTTTCGTTTTGAATAAAAAAAAAACTAATGGGTGTTTTTTTTAGAGGTATAGAACTTCGAATTGAAATAAAACACAAGAAAATCGTTTTAATGTCTATCAATTTGGCTTTATTGGAAGGATAATTTTATGCCATTAATGTTTAAATATGATTTCGGGCATGTGGCCGCCGCGGCTGGCTCGAATAAAGCCAATTCTACAGGTCCAATTTTCAACTACTTTTTCGAGCATATGGGGCCGTATGTTGGCAATAACGCCACGAATGTTGGCTTCCAAGTCCCCTAACGTTTCTGGTTTGTTGGCGTAGACGAGCGACTTCACATATCCCCAAAGAAAATAATCCAGTGGTGTCAAATCGCACGATCTTGGTGGCCAATTGACAGGTCCATTCCGCGAAATTATGCGCTCATCGAATGTTTCCTTCAATAAATCAATTGTGACGTGCGCTGTGTGGCATGTAGCGCCGTCTTGTTGGAACCACAACTCATCCACATTCATGCCATCTAATTGGGGAACAAAATAGTCGGTTATCATGGCTCTATACCGGTCTCCATTTATGGTAACTGACTCTCCAGCATTATTTCGGAAGAAGTATGGCCCAATGACTCCACCAGCCCATAGAGCACACCAAACAGTCAGTTTTTGTGGATGTAATGGCGTCTCAAGGGTCTCATGTGGATTCTCTTCACTCCAAATGCGGCAATTTTGCTTGTTGACGTAGCCATTCAACCAAAAATGAGCCTCATCACTGAACAAAATTTTGCGATGAAAATCAGCATCGAGATCAATCTCATTTTCGGCCCATACACCAAAATCACGACGCATTGCATGGTCTCGCGGCTTTAATTCTTGCACAAGCTGGATCTTGTAAGGTCGCAAGCCAAGATCTTTGCGCAAAATCTTCCATAAAGTTGATGGACAAAGCTCTAATTGCTGTGCACGGTGGCGAATCGATTCATTCGGGTCCTCTTCAACACTTTGCTCTACAGCGGCAATTGTTTCTTCGGTGCGCACTGTTCGACGTCGCTGCGGATGCGTATTATCACATAGAGTAAACGTAGTGCGAAAACGATCCATGGTTAACCGAATTAATTGCTCTGATGGACGATTATGTCGACCATAAAATGGACGGAGCTTGCGGTAAACTTCGCGAACTGAACCATTATTTTCGAAATAAGTTTGCACGATTTGCAAGCGTTGTTCTTTTGTCAACCTGTTCATGATGAAATGGCAAACCAAACTAAATATTAATCACTTGACAGCTGACAAAATGGCCGCCAGTTAAAAAAGTGATGCCAAGTTCTATACCTCAATAAAAAACACCCGATATATAAAAAATGTCTTACACTAATAAACAATAAACCAAAATGGTTTTATATGTTTTCCAAAACTCAAGTGGAAATTTTTCACTTTTCCCTTCTCCCTTATTACACAGTATGACACTGGTTGGTACACATGAGAAATATTAACAGAATATGAAAATAGTCTTAAAATAAAGAAATACGTGTGTCGGCGTTTTGCTGTAGCATGTCAGAATTTTAAGAAAATCGATTTTAAAGATTCGAAGGACCGTGGAGGTTCACTTGTCACGTAATACTATTATAAAAAGTTCTATAAAAATAGAATGGGTGAATTTAAATGCTTGAACCAGTTTTGAAAAGGGAATTAAGTTTGGATTTGTTTTTGTTTAAGAAAAAATCCGCTAGATGGCGCTTTAATTTTCATGTAAAATTAAAAAAATAATTAAGGCGCAGATAAGAAGTAATGACAAACTTAGAAACGATCGACCACCATATGGTTCAAATCCCTGACAACTTGTTTTAATTTTTTCTAATTGCAGAATTGTATTTTTAATGAATTTCGTACATTTTTTTGATATTTTTTAATTTTACATGAAATTTAAAGCGTCCTTTTAATAAAAACAAATTCAAATTTAATTCCCTTTTCAAAACTGGCTCAAGCATTTAAATCGGTTCACCCATTATATTTTTATAGAACTTTTTTATAAACTTTTATAAAAGTGAACCTCCACGGTCCTTCGAATCTTCAAATCGATTTTCTTAAAATTCTGACGTGCTACAGCAAAACGCCGAGGCACGTATTTCTTTATTTTAAGCCTATTTTCATATACTGTTAACATTGCTCATGTGTACTCAAAAAAAATTTGATTTTGTCGTACTGTGTTATAAACAAACTTCGAAAATGGGAAAAAAAATTAAATGTTCCTTTTGTAAGTTTATAATTTTGGGCTGATAATATTTGTATGTGAAACTAGCTATACCCTGTGCGCGATGCTACACCACCAATTAAAATAAATTAGAAGAAAAGACATTTCACAAATATCCAATTCATTTTGAATCATTTTATTAATTTTGTCCAATCAACACATGATCAAATGTATAGTTTACGATTAAATTCATTCTGAATAATTTTCATCGCCATCTATTGGAAATTAATAGCACAAACTTAGAAACCTCCGTCGACTCATGCGCTACAACTTTGCAAAAGGTCATAGCTTGATCAAATGCACAGTTAAAATTTAATTAATTTTGAGTAATTTTGAGTGGCGCCACCTGTCGGAATTTAGTCATACCAGCTTTAAAACCTTCGTCGGTTTATGCGCAACAACTTTGCTAAAGATCACAGCATGATCAAATGCACAGTTTACAATTTAACTCATTTTGAGTAATTTTCAATAACGCCACCTGTCGGAAATTGATCATACCAACTCAGTAATCTTACGCGGCCCATGCGCAACAACTTTGCTAAAGATCACAGCGTGATCAAATGCACAGTTTACATTTTAATTCATTTTGAGTAATTTTCAGTGGCGCCACCTGTCGGAAATTGATCATACCAACTCAGTAATCTTACGCGGCCCATGCGCAACAACTTTGCTATGGATCACAGTTTACGATTTAATTAATTTTGAGCAATTTTTAGTGGCGCTACCTGTCGGAACTTGATCATACCAACTTAGTAATGTTCGTCGACTTATGCTTAACAACTTTTCTTAAGATCATAACATGATCAAATTTAAACTATGCATTTGATATTCTATAAAGGACATACAGACATACAAACATTCATTTTTATAGATTAGATTTAAATGTTTACCCATTTTCGAAATATGTTTAAAAAAAAAGGAAATGTGAAAAATTTCCACTTGAGATTTTTTTTGGAATAGGGGAACAGGGAAAAGTGTAAAAACTCACCCCGTTAGATTATGATAGGGAATGTATTTATCATGAAAAACAAGCTCACAGGGAATTAAACTCACCGGGAATCTTTAAAATTGGACTGTATGTGATTAGCAATGTGCGATTTTTGTCAGTTTTCAATTTAATATTTCTTTTATCCCCTTCTTATATCTAAAATCCATTTCAACTTCCCACTTTTGCATGATTGTCGTAATTTTGTTTAGAAAGTATCTATTAGGGTGGGTAAATTTTTTATTACCAAGTGTTTGTCAAAATCGTTATTAGCGGATCGAATTCTAAGAAGGTTTGCCTAAGAAATCAAGGGTCTTAAATCAAAATCGAGCTTTCATCTTTTAACGCGAAACTTTTCATTTTGAATTTTATAATCTTTAAAACAATGAAACACGATTTTGGGGTCAGGGTCAGAAAGAACTAGACCAGTGTATTTAAACCCAAAAAGCGTATGGACCTAGCAGGTGGAACTCTTGAGTTATCGCTATTCAAAAGTTGCAATTTTTCCTTATGTGATATGTGAAATTAAGTGATAAAAATACAGTTCCATTTTCTTTACCCTTCTCTTAAATATGGATTTTAGTGTTGACATCAAAATAAAACATTCCAAAAAAAAGTGGCCCCTTGGGAAGATCGGAAAATAATAGGCTTTTTGTAAAGATACTTATATTATTTCAGTGCAAATTTTGAAATTTTGTCATGAATCGTTTGAATTTTTTTTTTGCTTTAAAATTTAGAACTATTCATGAAAAAAATATATATATATAAAAATTTGTACTGATTTATATGAGTAGTTTTCCAAAAAGTATATAATTTCCCGGCCCACTTTTTTTGAATTTAATATTTTGATGTTTACTTTATAATCCATATTTGAAAGAAGGATAAATAAAATGGAATTTGAAATTGAGTCTAGTTTCATTAAAATCTGATATTTGGATCAAAAGTTATAGGCCTAATAAATTGGTATGTTTTGGAAAAAATCTTAAAAAATATGAACTTAAATCATAAAATCTTAACTAAAGCGAAATTTAAAATTTTGAAGAATCATAAAAATTGTATGAGCTAGAAGAATGTACAGACAAAATTTCACTGAAATCGGAGATGGTGTGGTTCAGTACGTTTTCGAAAATTTTTGATTTGACTCCTTCACAGAAAATTGCAACTTTAAAAAGGCGATAACTTTAAAGTTTCACCTACCAAAGAAAAACGCTTTTATGCTTCAATGAACAAGTCTAGTGCTTTCATTCGGCATCGGATTGTTTTTTTTTCTGACCCCAGACCATCACCCTCAAAATGTAGCATAGTGTAATCATAAATAAAAAAAACAGATTTAAAATATTCTTCATATCTTCTTTATCACTTCTTCTCTTTTATGCGGATTCTGTCGGTTAATTTACCGTTCGATTTCAACATTTGCGAAGAAAACTTTGTAGCATAACATATAGATGGCGCTTCTAGCAATAAATCTACAATAGATGGCGTTTATAGTTTAAAATTCATATATACATGGCGCTTATAGCTTTAAATCCACCTAATTTTTAGGTAGCCCTTACCTAAATGTGCAGCTGTCCTCTTCACTATTTCACACCGGAGTCCCATCGACATTCAGCCAAATAGACCGGAAGGACTTTATGAAAAAGGTCCCATTTAAAGGAGGCTTGATTTTCAAAGACTATAATAAAAAGATATTTCATATATACATAACTCCCGCGACATTCCGGGAACAAGGAAAACTTTTCTTAGACAATGTGCTGCAGCCGATTCTATTTTTAGATTCATTGAAAGAGACCTACGTTTTGATTCCGGGTACGAACGGCAAATGCATTAGTTAGAGAAGTTTTACCGCCGCTTTTTTGAAAATTTATTTTTTTCAAGTGGGTCTGACCGGGGATCGAACTTGGGACCTCTGGTATGCTAGGCGGATGGCTGCTGCTATACCACGCCTGTTCATATAAAGATATTTCACTCCATACATTTTTTTCTGCTAAAAGTGAAATTAAACTAGATAAAATCACATAAACGCACAAACAAACATACATTTCATGAGCATGTGTGTGTGCCTTAGCTTTCTCTCATTGGATAATCGTTTCAATAGTTTTTCCCGAATTAGAGTAAGAGCGGTACTACTCTCTTTTTTATGGGACTTTTGAAAACGACCATATGGCAAATCAATGTATGGAAGTGTAACATCTATATTTTACCCGGTCTATGGTGGCTTATGACCCAAAAACAAAATTTCAAAAAAATTAACAAATTTTTCGAAATTTTGTTTTTGAGTCATAAACCTTTTTCCTTTTCATAGACCGGGTCACATATATTATAAAGTCTTTGTTAAAATGCTGTTTTATCGAGGACATGAAAAGGTTGCTGGGTCCCGATATGGAGAATACTGTGAATACTGAAGTTATCCAAAGGCCAAATTATATAACTGTACATTAGGGTGTCACAAATCAATGCGTTAGGGTGTCACAGTATGCATTAGGGTGTCACAGTGTAATAAATCAATGCTAAGTTGTATAGTCTGACTTTTGAATTATTTCAGCATTCACAGTATTCTCCATATCAGGTCCCAGAAATTTGTTCATGTTTTGCGACTTCAAGAAAATGTTTGTTGGAAATTAATCGGCGACCGCTGAAATTAAAGCCTATTTCTTTTTGACACATATTGCTCGGTATTTCAGCCATAACTTGACGAATGTTGGTTTTTAAGTGCTCACAAGTTAAAGGTTTGTCTGCATAAACACGGTCTTTCGCGTAGCCCCACAAAAAAATGTTTAATGGTGTCAAAACGCATGATCTTGGTGGCCAGTTGACATCGCCACGACGAGAAATTACCCTGTCAAGAAATGTCTCTTGCAATAAAGTCATACACGCTCGAGTTGTGTGGCCTATGGCACCGTCTTATTGAAACCACATATTCTCCAAGACGTATTCTTTAATAGCAGCCAAAAAAAAAGTCGGTTATCATATGAGCATAATGCTCCGAATTCACGGAATCGACACATTCGGGTCTTCGGCAACACTTTCAATTACAGCAGCGATATTTTCAGCGGAACAAGCGAAACGATGATGCACAGGCCTTACAATATTTGTTACCGTTCCAGTTTCTTCAAAATTCTTCAAAATTTTGCCAATTGGACGATTATGTCAACCATTATCTCCTCTTAGATCGCGATATTTGGCTGTTGCAGATTCACTATTTTTGTAGTATGCTTTGATCATTTTTATGCGTTATATGATACTTAAGCGATCCATTTTCGTCAATGCCAGACTTTCAACTGAAAGGAAAAAAAATTTGGTTTAACAACTTTGTTTGACAGATGTCGCGTTTCCAGTCGGCAGCCGGTTCTTCGTACCAGAACGACTGAGAAATCTTAGGATTCCGACCAAGGACTGCCACTTCTGCGATATTATCAACAATATCGCAGTTACAACAACAACAGATGTCAAATTTCAGTCCTATACTTTTGAAACCACAAAATTTATAACCCTTTATAATAAAATTTTCATGTTAGGCTACGAATTTCAATAATTTTGATAAGCGTCCTTTAGCAGGAAAGTTTTTGGAATTAATCAAAATATAAATTATGAAAAGAAAAGTTTCTAGTTTAAAGCGTTAAGAACGATTTTGATTTCAGAACAACGATGCCCGCCATTACTATTTAACCCTTTTACAGTTAGAGGGAATAATTTTCCCACCAACTTTTTATTCATTGGTAAGGTAGCTCATCAATCGCAGTTAATTTTTCGATTTGGAAACAATAATTGAAAGGAGTAAATTATCTTTTCTTGTAATTGTACTGCCAAATTATACATGTAAATTAAAAACTGGCGTTTTTACAACCGCGAATGAAATCGGTATATATCTTTGAACTATCGTGGTGATATATGGGTACTTCCATGGTTATGTACGTGACATTTGTACACGTTTTATTGTCTTTGAATATTGTGGAAATAAAAATGGATTGGAATTTTTGAATGAATTTTAGAATCGTACATTATATGTGATGAGTTCTTTCTAAAAAGTATATATATTAAAAAATTGAGCACTGAGTACCCAAGTTCCATGCATTCAAAGTTGACTTACGCACGTGACAAAAAAAGTAAGTGCCTTTTAGAGCCGTAAGGAATATTGTAAAAGTAAGCGAATTATAGGAGATTTTTTTTTCGGAAAAAATGTTTTTATAAAGGCTATTAATGGACCTTTATAATCATGTTTTGTTCAAAAACAAGTATGCATTGGTTGGCTAAGAAAAAACAAATTTGTTCATTACGCACGTTACATTACGCACGTGACACTTTTTACCTTCATACATATTTTAGTAATTTAACATATATTTTCAGAAATTTTTAAGAAAAAATTTGGCACAGATCATTGTTTTGATATTGGGACCATGGCTATTGAAATCGGTCCATTATTTATGGTACCTCCCATAGGTCCCACTTCCCGGAATTGATATTTTGGCCACAAATATCAATATTTTTCCATGAATTTTGAAGCAAATACTCCTTATGTAAAACTGAATCACTGTACAAAATTTCGTTGAAATTGGTCCACATTTGACCATAGCTCCCATACAAACTCTTCTGTCAAAACGCACTAAATGAAGCAAAAATCACTAAAACACTTGTAAATCTAAAGATAATGAGAATTCTACATAATTTTTGTAAAAGCCGTAATCAATTTTCTAAATTTTAAGGCAATCGGTCCATATTTGACCCTAGGCCCCATGTAAGCCAAACTGACAAAAACAGCTTAAATATATAAGTTTTGAGAAAATGTTTCTATGATGGCAAAATTTAGCAAATATTAGCCTTTATACAGGAAGAAGAACACCTTTGACCTTAGTGGTGAAGGGTATCGTATGGTCGGACTTGACCGACTATAGCACTTTCTTAGTTGTCTTAAATTAAAATAAAATTTATCAAATGGACATAAATGAACAGCATTGAATTTTTCGTACTTACTATTACGCACGTGACAAAGTTCAAAAATCCGAAAAAAAATTACTTTTTGTAGAAGGCTATTAATTTCAATAATTTATTTAAGCAAACAAAAAACTTGCTTTAGAAACTAAACAACAAGACACTTCAACTGATAATGAGCAACTAGTGGCATTATATGGTTCTTTTGCCTTACGCACGTGACAAAGGAATGTTGCCGAAAAAAACATTTAAATATTCCGTTATTGATGCACAGTTTGCTCTCATCTCACATTTTTATATTCATTTGTTGTTGAATCAGTTACTTACATACCAAACTGCAATATTACATATATATTATTTTCGTCAGCAGCAATGACAAATAATGGATGTTAAAGCTTTTAAATTTAATTAAAAAGCCTTTCGTTTTACATACCATTTTTTTTGCATTTAAGATTATGATAGGCTGAAAATTTGTTTACATAGTAAAATCTTAATAGTTTCTTTTCAATTTTCTGTTCTTAAAAATATTATGCGAGCGTTTTGATTTTTTAACTAACGGTGGACCATTTCATGGAAATGCCCATATGGTATGCCCTTTAACGTTTTGAAGATTTATATTTAATATCTTAGGACTGAGACATATTTTAAACTTATCTTGCACATTGTTCTTCTTTCAACGATTTTTTTGGTGGGAAGAATTTTCCCTCTAACCCTTAGTATGACTGTTTCTATATTATACAGATTGTCCGAAAATGAGCAAGAAATTTCTAAAAGAATATGAAAAATAAAGTTAGTGCTGGATGAGTTATTACATTACCATCAGATTCTGATCAGTCCGAAGACGATGAGGATAATATTTTACATTTATTAGATCTCAGGCATATATAATTGCTTTTCGCGACGGAGGCAGAGGGAATATTTTTACCACCAATCAAAAGCAAAAAAAATCAAATTTTTGTTTTATTTTATGTTTTTAGTCATCAATAGTAACCCCAAATGAAAACTGGATTTTATTTATCCTATTGTGATCGTTATGTCCGTTAAGGGGTTAATTGCCAAATTTGTTACGAGCTGTTCTTGTTGCAACACAAGTAAATTGCTTTTATATTGGGCATCACTGTTTTTGACCAAGATTTTCTACGATTTTGATAACCGCTTTGTTTTCATCCATACAAAATTGACCACTCTAGTAACTAGTTTTATTCCTTTACCAATATTATAATTATTTTATTAATTTAATTTTTTTTTATATATTTTTTCTTTCTTCTTTTTTATCAAAATTATACAAACAAACAACAAAACATTTAAAATCGACATCAACTTCCAAAAAATTGTCTCAAAATTATTGATGATTATAATTTCAATATTTCATCCTGTCGTCATCATAATCATCAACATCATCGTCATCATCATCATCATAATGATCATTAATTACAACTACTACTACAACAACGAATGAATGGCTTTTTCGTTTTAATAAAATCCATATACATTTTATTGGCCATATTATATATAAATATATATTATACAAATTATATAGTTTATCCATCTGGTTCAATGTTGGAGATGTCCAATGGTTATCCTCATTCACATTCGCCGCTTGTTGGTTCTCCCAGTCCGGGTCCAAGTCCTGGTATAGGTGGGCGTTTGATTTTTACATTTACAATTAAAATCAATTAAAAATTACATTTATTTAAAGTAAATTTAACTTCTTAAGAAGTTGAATAGTTTATCATGTAGTTATAATCAGTAGTTACTAAATACAAATAAGTAAAAAATTTTAAATTTTAACAGCATGTTTTTTTTTTGTAAATGAAAGTTTATACAATAACCATTTCATTAATATCATTTTATAACTTGGCATCATTAACAATTTAGAACTAATATTTACTTACGATTTGTTTTATATCCTTTGAAATTAGGTTCTACGGAAATAACTTTATCAGAAAAATCGTTCGGAATTATACAATATTTGTATATAACTTTGTAAGCGGAAAAGTTTTAATTATGTAAAGGTATTAGACACTAAAGATTACATATATCTAATTCCCCGATAACATTCCAATTGAAACTTTACTATCTTATATTCTTAAACGAGCAATAATTGTATATATCTCGAAAACGGCTCTAACGATTTTGATAAAATTTGGACAGTGGGTATCTTTTTTGATGTATAGGTCGAAGAAGAAGGGACTTTTGGAACTTTTACCTCTAAGAGGGTAAAAACGGGTAAAAAGGGGAAAAAATCGAAAACGCTATGTCTCCTAAAGTAATAGGTATAGAAACAAAATTAAAATTACGTTTTAAACAGCTTTGAAAATAAGCGGACAGGTGTTTGCTACTTTTTTGAAACTATGTCCGATAGGGGGTAAAAAAGGGTGGAAATAGTTTTTTTGGCACCTTTTTAACCCACTCTTATATTTTAAACTAAAGAATATAGAAAGAAACTTGGTACTGCAATCAATAGATGTAAAATTCGAATGATAAATTCTCCGTCCAAAAGATTTTCCATTGACAGAAACCAAAAACAAGCCAAAGACGCTAAAACTGAAGCGTGTAATCAATAATTTTTAAGCTGCGACCAAATCACCGAATTCGATGTCCATCGAAAAAACTCAGACTTTTAAGCAAATATTGTGTAGCGTACCTTAGGGATTTTCAAAATAATTTATTTTGCTAAAATTTAAATAAAATTTGACATCTAAACATATCCGTTTGTGTTTCAAAAAATTTAGTTTAAATGAAATTCTTTTACAATCAGGGAACTTTTGACAAATAAGTTACAATCTTATCCTAAATATTATTATTTAGATGATCCTAAAAGTATGCTACTCAAATATTTCTGAAATACCTTACATTTCCATCAATTTCGAAATAAAGAAAAAATAAACATAGAAAAAAATTTTTTTAAAAAATTTTTTCTATAGAAAAATTTTCGTTAAAAAATTTTTTCTATAGAAAAATTTTCGTTAAAAAATTTTTTCTATAGAAAAATTTTCGTTAAAAAATTTTTTCTATAGAAAAATTTTCGTTAAAAAATTTTTTCTATAGAAAAATTTTCGTTAAAAAATTTTTTCTATAGAAAAATTTTCGTTAAAAAATTTTTTCTATAGAAAAATTTAGAAAAATTTTCGTTAAAAAATTTTTTCTATAGAAAAATTTTTTAACGAAAAAATTTTTCTATAGAAAAATTTTCGTTAAAAAATTTTTTCTATAGAAAAATTTTCGTAAAAAAATTTTTTCTATAGAAAAATTTTCGTTAAAAAATTTTTTCTATAGAAAAATTTTCGTTAAAAATTTGTTTCTATAGAAAAATTTTTGTTAATACATTTTTTCTATAGAAAAATTTTTGTTAAAACATTTTTTCTATAGAAAAATTTTTGTTAAAACATTTTTTCTATAGAAAAATTTTTGTTAAAACATTTTTTCTATAGAAAAATTTTTGTTAAAACATTTTTTCTATAGAAAAATTTTTGTTAAAAAATTTTTTCTATAGAAAAATTTTCGTTAAAAAATTTTTTCTATAGAAAAATTTTCGTTAAAAAATTTTTTCTATAGAAAAATTTTCGTTAAAAATTTTTTCTATAGAAAAATTTTCGTTAAAAAATTTTTTCTATAGAAAAATTTTCGTTAAAAAATTTTTTCTATAGAAAAATTTTCGTTAAAAAATTTTTTCTATAGAAAAATTTTCGTTAAAAAATTTTTTCTATAGAAAAATTTTCGTTAAAAAATTTTTTCTATAGAAAAATTTTCGTTAAAAAAATTTTTCTATAGAAAAATTTTCGTTAAAAAATTTTTTCTATAGAAAAATTTTCGTTAAAAAATTTTTTCTATACAAAAATTTTCGTTAAAAAATTTTTTCTATACAAAAATTTTCGTTAAAAAATTTTTTCTATACAAAAATTTTCGTTAAAAAATTTTTTCTATAGAAAAATTTTCGTTAAAAAATTTTTTCTATAGAAAAATTTTCGTTAAAAAATTTTTTCTATAGAAAAATTTTCGTTAAAAAATTTTTTCTATAGAAAAATTTTCGTTAAAAAATTTTTTCTATAGAAAAATTTTCGTTAAAAAATTTTTTCTATACAAAAATTTTCGTTAAAAATTTTTTTCTATAGAAAATTTGCGTTAAAAAATTTTTTACAAAAATTTTTCTATAAAAAAAATATTTCAACGAAAATTTTTGAAAGAAAATTTTTTTATAGAAAAAAATTTTTAACGAACATTTTTCTATTGGCACCTGGATTTGGCCCCTGTTTTTAAATTATAAATACCCTAATTGATTTTTAATTTTAAAAACATTCTAGAAAAGTAACATTCAAATATTTAAACAATATTCAAATTAATTTCCTAAGCATTATATATATCGGAAATAAGTTTACACTCATGTTCAATTAACATTTTTGTTATAAATAAATAAATTTCAATTCAATAGGTAAAAAGCATGTCTGTGATTTTAATTAAATCCTTAATAATTTTTCAGTAAACCACAAAATTTCATTATTTTTTCAACAATTATTTACATAAATAAATTAAGCATGTTGTAACAAGTTTTATTGAAACTAAATTTATAAAACATAGTTTTAAAACATTAGATTGTATAACAATTTAATATGAAATAAAAATAAAATCTTATTTTTCCCCCCTCCAAATTAGCTCATCACATAAGCCATAAACAACAATCACCGGGTAGTCAAAATGGTAGGGCTTCCAATTTACGTGTAGTTATACCAGCGCCTACAATTGCTCAAAATATGTCTACAGCAGATGAACTGGCCTATGGAGATGTAAGTAATCATCTAACTTTTTTATATGTTTCTTTAAAAAATTCAACTAATTTTGTAATTTTTTCTTAACCCTAGCGTCACAACCAAACTTCTTTGAATACTCCTGTGATGACCCTGCAAACACCCATACCAGCGCTACAGGGTTATCCTTTTGTACCACAAGATTTCTCTATGAGTACTTCCGATGTCATGAGTCTGCCCAACTGGAGTACACATCAGGGTTTGGTACATCAAACGGGGTTAGTATTTCGAATAAGATTTTCTTTTGCCTCAGCATATATTCTCATAAAAGTGAATACAATTTTAGATTATCCCATTTGTCGGTAACAAATAGTACACCACCACCTGCCACATCACCTGTCAATATCAAAGTCAAATCCGAGCCTCAGTCGCCGCCGCGTGATCTCTCTGGTGGTCATCAACAGAATAGTAATGGCTCTTCTCATACCACCAATACAAATGCTTCGAGCGGCAATAATCACTCGAATTTGAGTTCGAATAATCTGAATAATTCACTGTCTATAAGTACACATGGCCTGGGTGTTGGATCGGTGGGTGTTATAGCTGGTACTAGTCCCGGTGGGGGTGGAGGAGGTGGTGTTACTAGTGGTGGTGCTTCAAATTCTTCCTCGACTTCAAATGGTTCGGCCAATGATCAGGCCACAAATTTAAGTGTTTTAAATCATACCCAGCAACATTTGGTCATGGCTGGCTCAAGACCATCGTCAACGGGTCATTTAACACCGACACCGGGTATGTTTTATTTTTAAATTATTGATTCAATTCTTCATTTGTTTTACTAATATTTGGCTTATAAAAATGTATAACTTGAATTTTATTAAAATTCTTAATTAAAGAATTAGTAATTTTATGTTGGAAAATGATTTTATTAAAAAAAATTTATAATAAAAATTTTTCTATAGAATAAAATTCTTTAACGAAAATTTTTCTATAGAAAAAATTTTTTAAGTGAAAATTTTTTATAGAAAAAATTGTTTTACAAAAATTTTCCTATAGATAAAAATTTCTAATGAAAATTGTATTATAGAAAACATTTTTTAACGAAAATTTTTCTATAGAAAAAATTTTTTAACGAAAATTTTTCTATAGAAAAATTTTTTTAACGAAAATTTTTCTATAGAAAAATTTTTTTAACGAAAATTT
This sequence comes from Stomorhina lunata, assembly GCA_933228675.1. Lineage (NCBI taxonomy): Eukaryota > Metazoa > Arthropoda > Insecta > Diptera > Rhiniidae > Stomorhina > Stomorhina lunata. Next base: position 34,367,521 of record OW121744.1, on the reverse strand, counting down.
TTCTATAGAAAAATTTTTTTAACGAAAAATTTTCTATAGAAAAATTTTTTTAACGAAAATTTTTCTATAGAAAAATTTTTTTAACTAAAATTTTTCTATAGAAAAATTTTTTTAACGAAAATTTTTCTATAGAAAAATTTTTTTAACGAAAATTTTTCTATAGAAAAATTTTTTTAACGAAAATTTTTCTATAGAAAAATTTTTTTAACGAAAATTTTTCTATAGAAAAATTTTTTTAACGAAAATTTTTCTATAGAAAAATTTTTTTAACGAAAATTTTTCTATAGAAAAATTTTTTTAACGAAAATTTTTCTATAGAAAAATTTTTTTAACGAAAATTTTTCTATAGAAAAATTTTTTTAACGAAAATTTTTCTATAGAAAAATTTTTTTAACGAAAATTTTTCTATAGAAAAATTTTTTTAACGAAAATTTTTCTATAGAAAATTTTTTTAACGAAAATTTTTCTATAGAAAAATTTTTTTTAACGAAAATTTTTCTATAGAAAAATTTTTTTAACGAAAATTTTTCTATAGAAAAATTTTTTTAACGAAAATTTTTCTATAGAAAAATTTTTTTAACGAAAATTTTTCTATAGAAAAATTTTTTTAACGAAAATTTTTCTATAGAAAAATTTTTTTAACGAAAATTTTTCTATAGAAAAATTTTTTTAACGAAAATTTTTCTATAGAAAAATTTTTTTTAATGAAAATTTTTCTATAGAAAAAATTTTTTTAACGAAAATTTTTCTATAGAAAAATTTTTTTTAACGAAAATTTTTCTATAGAAAAATTTTTTTAACGGAAATTTTTCTATAGAAAAATTTTTTTAACGAAAATTTTTCTAAAGAAAAATTTTTTTAACGAAAATTTTTCTATAGAAAAATTTTTTTAACGAAAATTTTTCTATAGAAAAATTTTTTTAACGAAAATTTTTCTATAGAAAAATTTTTTTAACGAAAATTTTTCTATAGAAAAATTTTTTTAACGAAAATTTTTCTATAGAAAAATTTTTTTAACGAAAATTTTTCTATAGAAAAATTTTTTTAACGAAAATTTTTCTATAGAAAAATTTTTTTAACGAAAATTTTTCTATAGAAAATTTTTTTTAACGAAAATTTTTCTATAGAAAAATTTTTTTAACGAAAATTTTTCTATAGAAAAATTTTTTTAACGAAAATTTTTCTATAGAAAAATTTTTTTAACGAAAATGTTTCTATAGAAAAATTTTTTTAACGAAAATTTTTCTATAGAAAAATTTTTTTAACGAAAATTTTTCTATAGAAAAATTTTTTTAACGAAAATTTTTCTATAGAAAAATTTTTTTTAATGAAAATTTTTCTATAGAAAAAATTTTTTTAACGAAAATTTTTCTATAGAAAAAATTTTTTTTAATGAAAATTTTTCTATAGAAAAATTTTTTTAACGAAAATTTTTCTATAGAAAAAATTTTCTAACTAAAATTTTTCTATAGAAAAAATTTTTTAACGAAAATTTTTCTATAGGAAAAATTTTTTAACGAAAATTTTTCTATAAAAAAAAATTTTAACGAAAATTTTTCTATAGAAAAAATTTTTTAACGAAAATTTTTCATAGAAAAAATTTTTTAACGAAAATTTTTCTATAGAAAAAATTTTTTTAACGAAAATTTTTCTATAGGAAAAATTTTTTAACGAAAATTTTTCTATAAAAAAAATTTTTAACGAAAATTTTTCTATAGAAAAAATTTTGTAACAAAAATTTTTTTATAGAAAAAATTTTTCTATAGAAAAATTTTTTTAACGAAAATTTTTCTATAGAAAAATTTTTTTAACGAAAATTTTTCTATAGAAAAATTTTTTTTAATGAAAATTTTTCTATAGAAAAAATTTTTTTAACGAAAATTTTTCTATAGAAAAAATTTTTTTTAATGAAAATTTTTCTATAGAAAAAATTTTTTTAACGAAAATTTTTCTATAGAAAAAATTTTTTTTAATGAAAATTTTTCTATAGAAAAATTTTTTTAACGAAAATTTTTCTATAGAAAAAATTTTCTAACTAAAATTTTTCTATAGAAAAAATTTTTTAACGAAAATTTTTCTATAGGAAAAATTTTTTAACGAAAATTTTTCTATAAAAAAAAATTTTAACGAAAATTTTTCTATAGAAAAAATTTTTTAACGAAAATTTTTCATAGAAAAAATTTTTTAACGAAAATTTTTCTATAGAAAAAATTTTTTTAACGAAAATTTTTCTATAGGAAAAATTTTTTAACGAAAATTTTTCTATAAAAAAAATTTTTAACGAAAATTTTTCTATAGAAAAAATTTTGTAACAAAAATTTTTTTATAGAAAAAATTTTTCTATAGAAAAATTTTTTTTCAAAAAATAACAAAATAGTCGGGATGTAAATATTATTCAAAAAGAAGTGTATTTGCATTTGATCCCAAATCTGTTACATTTATTTATTAATGTAACAGACCAATTTATTGATAAAAAGCCAAAAAATGTTTGCGGAAAAACCAAATTCCTCGACGCGTTTCGATGGTTGGTTAAGCCATCTTTGGGATCAAATGTAACAGATTTGGGATCAAATGCAAATACACTTCTTTTTGAAAAAATTTTTTAACGAAAATTTTCCTAAAGAAAAATTTGTTAACGAAAATTTTTCTATAGAAAAAATTATATAATAAAAATTTTTGTATAGAAAAAATTTTATTATGAAAATTTTTCTATAGAAAAACTTTGATAATGAAAGTTTTTCTATAGAAAAAATTTTATAATAAAAATTTTTCTGTAGAAAAAATTTTGTGATGAAAATTTTTCTATAGAAAAAATTCTATAACTCAAATCCAAATCATTTTTTGACATAAAATTATCAAAAATTTAAAGCTTTTTTGATGCATGATTAGCTTTTTTTCCAAATTAACCAAAACTTTTTATTAACATGGATTTCAAAATTAACGTCTAATATTTTGTTAAACGCGAAATTTTTATAAAAAAAATATTGAAGTTAATTGTAAATTTTTCATAATTTTAAAAATAAGTATCGACATATGTTATAACATAAAAACAACAATTACATATTATTTTTTAGGCATAGATAAATATGAAGGTTATTCTTCCTATCGGTCACAACTGGGTCAGAATTCTAGATTATGGAATTTTGGTAAATTGGCTTCAACTATGATAAGAAAACATAAATCTTGAATAAAATACATTTTGAACTTTATATATTGAACATTTGAATGAATTCAGCAGGAATGCCGACAAATTTTAGTTTAGGAAAGAAATAAAATAAATGGCTATAATAATTTTATATATTTTAAAAAAATCACAATTCATTCATTATTCATTCAATCGAAATTCGTCTATGTTTTGGCAAAACCCAGTCTTAAAAAAAGCAAAAGCTTGGGTTTCAACCTAACCTAAAAAATATTTTAAAAAGTTCAAATTTCTAATTTCAATTCGACTTTAATTATCTGGTTTTGTATCAATAAAACACAGGCGAATAAATATATTCATTATACATATGTAGTTAACATTTAATTTTTGAAATTACTTGTACATATATTATTTAATACTTCCTTAATTATTTTAACTTGTTAATTTTCAAAACTTAAATTTTTTATACTTTTTGGATTTATGAAATATAACAAACAAAATTGATCCAGCTCATAATATAACCTACTTCAAAATTTTTATTTGAGTGCTTAAAAAATTACAGTTTTTAAGAGAAAAAACCATGACTTAATAATACTGGTTGTTCCATTCTCTCTTTTTGTCGCCATGATAACTTTCTGACGTTTGTTAGGATAGTGAAAGTTTGTGCTACCATATTTTTGCCGACAATCCCACTTTTCTAATATTGTATGATGACAAAATTTTTGTATAAAAAACTTATAAATATTTACTACAAATGTTCAATAAACAATCATACAATCATACAAATTTATTTCTTTAATATTGAATGTCTTCATTATATGTTTAACTTCAAAATTATACATTTTTGATAATTATTCCGTACCCCTTTTCTTAATGTGGCAACATTTTTCTTTCATTTGTTTTCAAATATCAAACTTCAAAAACCCAATATACTTCAAAATAATTTTGAAGAGAGAGAATGAAACTTCCTTGTTATTATTATTTCATGGAAAAAACTGTTTTGTATTTCAAAAGTTTCAAATCGTTTTTGAATTTGAATTTCAAAAGTATTCTACTTCTTTTCTAGTTTTGTTCTAGTTCTGTTCTAGTTCTGTTCTAGTTCTGTTCTAGTTCTGTTCTAGTTCTGTTCTAGTTCTGTTCTAGTTCTGTTCTAGTTCTGTTCTAGTTCTGTTCTAGTTCTGTTCTAGTTCTATTCTAGTTCTGTTCTAGTTCTGTTCTAGTTCTGTTCTAGTTCTGTTCTAGTTCTGTTCTAGTTCTGTTCTAGTTCTGTTCTAGTTCTGTTCTAGTTCTGTTCTAGTTCTGTTCTAGTTCTGTTCTAGTTCTGTTCTAGTTCTGTTCTAGTTCTGTTCTAGTTCTGTTCTAGTTCTGTTCTAGTTCTGTTCTAGTTCTGTTCTAGTTCTGTTCTAGTTCTGTTCTAGTTCTGTTCTAGTTCTGTTCTAGTTCTGTTCTAGTTCTGTTCTAGTTCTGTTCTAGTTCTGTTCTAGTTCTGTTCTAGTTCTGTTCTAGTTCTGTTCTAGTTCTGTTCTAGTTCTGTTCTAGTTCTGTTCTAGTTCTGTTCTAGTTCTGTTCTAGTTCTGTTCTAGTTCTGTTCTAGTTCTGTTCTAGTTCTGTTCTAGTTCTGTTCTAGTTCTGTTCTAGTTCTGTTCTAGTTCTGTTCTAGTTCTGTTCTAGTTCTGTTCTAGTTCTGTTCTAGTTCTGTTCTAGTTCTGTTCTAGTTCTGTTCTAGTTCTGTTCTAGTTCTGTTCTAGTTCTGTTCTAGTTCTGTTCTAGTTCTGTTCTAGTTCTGTTCTAGTTCTGTTCTAGTTCTGTTCTAGTTCTGTTCTAGTTCTGTTCTAGTTCTGTTCTAGTTCTGTTCTAGTTCTGTTCTAGTTCTGTTCTAGTTCTGTTCTAGTTCTGTTCTAGTTCTGTTCTAGTTCTGTTCTAGTTCTGTTCTAGTTCTGTTCTAGTTCTGTTCTAGTTCTGTTCTAGTTCTGTTCTAGTTCTGTTCTAGTTCTGTTCTAGTTCTGTTCTAGTTCTGTTCTAGTTCTGTTCTAGTTCTGTTCTAGTTCTGTTCTAGTTCTGTTCTAGTTCTGTTCTAGTTCTGTTCTAGTTCTGTTCTAGTTCTGTTCTAGTTCTGTTCTAGTTCTGTTCTAGTTCTGTTCTAGTTCTGTTCTAGTTCTGTTCTAGTTCTGTTCTAGTTCTGTTCTAGTTCTGTTCTAGTTCTGTTCTAGTTCTGTTCTAGTTCTGTTCTAGTTCTGTTCTAGTTCTGTTCTAGTTCTGTTCTAGTTCTAGTTTTGTAATAGTTCTAGTTTTGTAATAGTTCTGTTCTAGTTCAGTTCTCGTTATGTTCTAGTTCTGTTCTGGTTTGGTTCTAGTTCTGTTCTAGCTCTGTTCTAGTTCTATTCTAGTTCTGTTCTAGTTCTGTTTTGTTCTAGTTCTGTTCTAATTCTGTTCTAGTTCTGTTCTGGTTCTGTTCTAGCTCTGCTCTCGTTCTAGTAATGTTTTCGTTTGTTTCATAGTTCCCTTAGTCATACTTTTCATACATTTTTTTTTAAATTTAGAAAATTTCGAAATTTTTTATAGATTAATACTAACACACAAACTACTTACATACTAATGCAAACTAATATATTATTTGTTTTCATTCGAATCGAATTTTTTTTTTAAATTAACTTTAAATAGAGATGGTTTTCTATGTTTCTTCATCATCATCATCATCATTCCAAAATAAAATTTTGAAATTTATTTACCTGCCATATTTTTTGTTTCTTTTTGAAAAATAAATTGCAAATCCGATTAATTAAACCAAAACTAAAACAGCTACAAAGTTAACATCAAGTTCAATATAAAAAGAATCTTAAGTGTATTTGAAAATATAACTAATTTTTGTGTAATTAGATTTCATTTTCATCAATACAGGTTCAGTGACGCCAAGTAATGTACCCTCGCCCGATATGCGTCAACAACATCAACAGCAGCAACAACAACAGTTAAATGACTATGATGGTCCCAATCAGTCACATAAACGACCCAGAATATCGGGAGGGTGGACAACATAGCCAAATGCAATTAGTAATAATATCAACAACAAAACTTTAGTAGAAAATTATCATCATCAACAAATTCATCAGCAGTCACAACAACAGCAAGAATTTCATAATAATAATGACAACAACAACAGTAGCAGCAACAACATTATTAATAATAGCAAAATTAATAATAATAATGATAATAACAATATTAGTACCAGTAATAGCAACAATAACATCACAACAAGACATTCATCGTCACAATTTAGTCAATACCAACATCTGCCGTTGCCATCACCAAATCCCAGTAAACAGCAAATCAATTCCAATAGAACTGCATTACATGATCAGCAACATGTTGCCCGTAACTTTATGAGTATGGATGCCAATAATAGTTCGAGTTGTAGTAGCAGCAATACAAATCATATGACACGCCACAATATGAAACAATTAATGCAAAACCACCTGAATTTAAATAATACTACCACCCACCAAACTTTACAACAGCAACATACAACAACAACCACAACAAATGGTAAAAATTGTTCAAATTATTTAACATCTTCCAATGCAACAGCAGCAGCAACATCACCAGCATCAACTGCAACTTCTTTGCAAACAACTTCTACATCCAATGTCGGTTTGGACAATATGTTTATGTATCAGCAACAATTAAAACAATTTTAAACAAATTTACAATAACAACAACAACAATAAATAATTAAAAACCTTACACACATTAATTAAGCAAAAAGTCATAGGAATTTTTAAGTTCTTTTTTATTTTATTTTACTCACATAAATAGTAAACGTTAAATTTGATTTAAGCTACACTGGTCAACAAAATTAATAATCTAAGAGTTTGTTTTACGTTTCAATCCTAGTTCAGTTCCACTTCAGTTCTAGTTCAGTTCTAGTTCAGTTCTAGTTCAGTTCTAGTTTAGTTCTAGTTCAGTTCTAGTTCAGTTCAGTTCTAGTTCAGTTCTAGTTCAGTTCTAGTTCAGTTCTAGTTCAGTTCTAGTTCAGTTCTAGTTCAGTTCTAGTTCAGTTCTAGTTCAGTTCTAGTTCAGTTCTAGTTCAGTTCTAGTTCAGTTCTAGTTCAGTTCTAGTTCAGTTCTAGTTCAGTTCTAGTTCAGTTCTAGTTCAGTTCTAGTTCAGTTCTAGTTCAGTTCTAGTTCAGTTCTAGTTCAGTTCTAGTTCAGTTCTAGTTCAGTTCTAGTTCAGTTCTAGTTCAGTTCTAGTTCAGTTCTAGTTCAGTTCTAGTTCAGTTCTAGTTCAGTTCTAGTTCAGTTCTAGTTCAGTTCTAGTTCAGTTCTAGTTCAGTTCTAGTTCAGTTCTAGTTCAGTTCTAGTTCAGTTCTAGTTCAGTTCTAGTTCAGTTCTAGTTCAGTTCTAGTTCAGTTCTAGTTCAGTTCTAGTTCAGTTCTAGTTCAGTTCTAGTTCAGTTCTAGTTCAGTTCTAGTTCAGTTCTAGTTCAGTTCTAGTTCAGTTCTAGTTCAGTTCTAGTTCAGTTCTAGTTCAGTTCTAGTTCAGTTCTAGTTCAGCTCTAGTTCAGTTCTAGTTCAGTTCTAGTTCAGTTCTAGTTCAGTTCTAGTTCAGTTCTAGTTCAGTTCTAGTTCAGTTCTAGTTCAGTTCTAGTTCAGTTCTAGTTCAGTTCTAGTTCAGTTCTAGTTCAGTTCTAGTTCAGTTCTAGTTCAGTTCTAGTTCAGTTCTAGTTCAGTTCTAGTTCAGTTCTAGTTCAGTTCTAGTTCAGTTCTAGTTCAGTTCTAGTTCAGTTCTAGTTCAGTTCTAGTTCAGTTCTAGTTCAGTTCTAGTTCAGTTCTAGTTCAGTTCTAGTTCAGTTCTAGTTCAGTTCTAGTTCAGTTCTAGTTCAGTTCTAGTTCAGTTCTAGTTCAGTTCTAGTTCAGTTCTAGTTCAGTTCTAGTTCAGTTCTAGTTCAGTTCTAGTTCAGTTCTAGTTCAGTTCTAGTTCAGTTCTAGTTCAGTTCTAGTTCAGTTCTAGTTCAGTTCTAGTTCAGTTCTAGTTCAGTTCTAGTTCAGTTCTAGTTCAGTTCTAGTTCAGTTCTAGTTCAGTTCTAGTTCAGTTCTAGTTCAGTTCTAGTTCAGTTCTAGTTCAGTTCTAGTTCAGTTCTAGTTCAGTTCTAGTTCAGTTCTAGTTCAGTTCTAGTTCAGTTCTAGTTCAGTTCTAGTTCAGTTCTAGTTCAGTTCTAGTTCAGTTCTAGTTCAGTTCTAGTTCAGTTCTAGTTCAGTTCTAGTTCAGTTCTAGTTCAGTTCTAGTTCAGTTCTAGTTCAGTTCTAGTTCAGTTCTAGTTCAGTTCTAGTTCAGTTCTAGTTCAGTTCTAGTTCAGTTCTAGTTCAGTTCTAGTTCAGTTCTAGTTCAGTTCTAGTTCAGTTCTAGTTCAGTTCTAGTTCAGTTCTAGTTCAGTTCTAGTTCAGTTCTAGTTCAGTTCTAGTTCAGTTCTAGTTCAGTTCTAGTTCAGTTCTAGTTCAGTTTTAGTTCAGTTCTAGTTCAGTTCTAGTTCAGTTCTAATTTATGTAATTGTTTAATAAATATCAAATTATAAAAGATTTTGAATATGGAAGCAATTGAAAGTTCAATTTATCAACAACCTTTAACTGTGGGAACGCAGAGCTTTCATAGTCAAATACTTATGCCATACAAAGCTAAGGCTTCCTTTTGATATCTTAACGACGTCAGATAACTCACGAAACTTTACTTTTCGATCATGCAAAACGATTTCGTTAATTTTTTTTTTCTATTTTCCATTGTTATGTCTTTATTTGTACGTACAATGCGTTCTGCAATATCGGTGTCTCTAGGACCTCGTTTGAGGTCACCAAATCAAAGTTTCATTGTTGTTTCAGATGGATCGAACTCCCAATAACGCTTTTTAAGCCATTGCTACGCAATAACGATATATTTTCAAGTCAGGAAGCAGCGTCACTCTTAAAATTAAAGTACGAAATAGTTTTTAACCCATTGTTTTGAAAATTACAAAGATAGCGTCACTCTTAGCTCATTAACTCAAAAACTAAAGAAGATAATATCAAAAAATTTAAAGAGCTATCTTTTGAAAGTCTGTATCAGGGATAAGAAATGGCTTTCTTGATTTTGTACCAAATATAAAAACAAATTGTATTTTTTAGACCATGATGGTAACATTCAAAAAATCACTCACTTCACTGGTATCAAATTCTAAACCATAATCTTATTTGAGCATTTTTGATCCGAAAATCGACTAAAATTTAACAATTTAAGTTTACATTAAAATTCCTTTTGACAAATTTTCCGTAAAAACATGTATTTCGAGTAATTCATATTATGTCTTTTCCCGTACTTTAACTAAACAACACAAACTTACTCAAATGTGTTCCCGCACAAATTTTTCACTACAAATTATTGTTTTTTGAGTTATTTGTGACAACTTCGGACTGTTTTGGGTAGTTTTGTTAGAGTACGGGAACAAAGATACTGTTACTAATATCTTTCAATTGAAAAAATCAAGTAATGAAAATAGTCTTATACCCACTTTTACAATACAAATTAATTTAAATTATAGAAAGAAAGTTATATACTCGGGCTCGACCGATTCTGTGGTACACTAAGGTACTATTGTCCGATAAAAGATTGTCAACATATTAAGAAGATTTTGTAATGCTTAGAAAAATATCTTGAAGTATTATAGCTGGGGTCAAGTATGGACCACTTGTCACGGTATTAAAGTGATTTTTAAATGAAGATCTTAAATGGAAGGTATGGTCAAACACGAAGCATAACCTTATTGTTCTTTGTTAGTTTGCTACTTTCTACAAACTAATTAAATTTTTTTCAAATGGTTTAGAAGTTATAGTGCAAAGTATTGAATGTGAAGTTTTTTAGATTTACTTCAATAACTTCTAAACTACTGGCCGGATTGTGGCGCAATATGCAAAAATCGGCCAATGGGTAGTTGGAGTTTTAGACCAATTTTTAAAAACATGTCTATTTTTAACATAGTGGCCTCTGAAGTGGGCCAAAGTTGAGTACTATTATATGTAAAACCTATTGGTCCATATAACTTTCGCAAATATGAACCTATCGAAAAGATCACACGTTCGAAAACTACTTAAGAATAAAAGAAAAATATGCTTATTGTACTACGCTATCTCTAATAGTTTAAGAGATATTTAATGGAATGTCGTTTACGATTATTTAAATATAAGGGCTCGATATGATACAGTTACAGCGACACTTTGTTAATTATTGCTTTCATTATCTGAAATTTCAAAAAATTGTGGCAGTCATGAGCCAACACCCAATTTTAATAGAAATGTCTTTAAAATTGAGCTTGAACTTAAAATCTACTAAGAGTCAATCGAAATGCCACAAGTCATCACCTACTTATAAAAATCAGTTTACAGTTTTACTCCCTAATTCATAAACGAAAAATATAGCTATGATAAGATTATAATTCAAATTTTTCATACAAAATTCATACTATAAGACTTTGATAATTTTTCGTTTATGTATTAGGGGGTTAGTCTTGCAAAAACTTTATAATTAACAGCAAAAAAATTAAGAATTGAAAATTGTATCAAGTAGGATGCGGTAGTATCACGGTACCAATTAGGTTAAAAATGTATCAAGACAAGTACAATTGTACCATGTTTGCCATCCCTGCTTAGTACTAACTGAAAAAAGGGAATATGCAATAAAACTAGCGCCATCTATTTGCAATAAATTTTGGAATATGCTAATATATTTTCCTGTTTTGTTATATCTTAAATAAAATTGACTATTTTAATCACATATTTGTGAAATTTTATTAAATTTAAAACATGTTACATAAATAATTATCAAATCACTGTTGACCAGTGTAGTTTAAAAGGTTAATTAAACTTAAACCATTCACCTAGAGAGTGTCATACATATAAAACATACACAAAACATAGAAATAAATACAAAATAACTTTTAGTAATAGACCCATAAACTAAATTTAAGTTTAAAAAATTAGAATAAATTCAAACAAAAAAACCGTTAAATTTATTTAAAAGAAAGTCACTTACAATGGAAGGTAAAAAAAAACAAAAATAAACACAAACAGTCCCTCACAAATAAATAGGGACTAACAAATACAAAGAAATTTGAGATTCTTACCCAATGACTTTAAAAGCCTTTCCATTGTTAGCATTAGGTTAAATTTTAAATTAATCATTAAAATAAATTTTAAATTTTTCTTTTACAAAATATTTTCTTTAAAAGAAACCCCTTATTTTGTAGTTAAATATAAAACATAAGAAAAAAAAAAATAAAGTTTAACAAATTTTAAATCTTAAATAAGCCTGTAAATATTAATATTTAAAAAAGAAAAACAAAAATTAACTAATAATTAAAAAAAAGGGATAAATACGTAAATTAAAACCAATTAAAACAAATAGTCAATAGTCATCATTATATCTCTTAAACAAGAATAACTATAAAGAAAATATTTGAAATTTTTAAATATTTTACAAAAAAAAGAAATAGTTTTAAAATTATATAAAAAACCAGAACTAAATGAAAAAAAACATAAAAAACTCTTCAAGAGTAATAAAATTAAAACTTAAAAAAATAATTAAACATTTAAAAAACATTAAAACCTAATAATAGATAACATTAACATTAACATAAGTTAAGAAACAAAAACAGAAACTAGAAAATAAAAATCATAAAAAATTGTGCAATTTTTTTAAAAGGCAATAAATTATTTTTAATTGATTGTTTTTATTACATTAATTTACATTTAAGTTTAATTATTATTTTCCTTTTTTTTTTTGTAATTTCCTAAAAAAAAATGTGTTAAACTTATTCATTCACTCCTTTTAATTTTCGTAATTATAAATTTATTAATATTTTATATAAATATTTTAATTATTTTAATATAGTTTTATTTGTTTATATTAGTATACAGTCCGATTCACTTAAATAAACCCACTCAAGACAATTTAGTAAAATTACTTTATAAAGAAAACGGCTGAAACAAACAGATTGATTTTTAAAGAAGATATTAGGTAGTCTTAAGTTTTCATCAAAACAAATCTGCTTTAACCCTCTGCGACTGACGTACCGTCTAGCAGATATAAGCCATGTAAATGGTGTCTGATAGTCTACCACTTTAGTAGAATGTTCCATTATCCGCATGCTTTTACTTTTTACTTTCTTGAAATGCCTTATGGATATACCAACAAAAACATTAACCCTTATGTGCTCATCGCTAAAAAGTTGAGCACATATGCTTTAAACAACGTAGTAACCATTTAGCTTTCTTCTCATGATATGCCGAAGTTATGCTTTTTTGCTCAAATTGATCAAATGTGAATTTAACAGGGAATAACTAAGATATAGAGGTATGTCACAAATTCCGTTCGGAATTGAAACCATTTCGTAATTGAATTCCGGTCGAAATGATTTTAGGTTCTATAGATGAGAGAACTTAGTAAAATGACTTTATAAAGAAAACGGCTGAAACAAAGAGATTGATTTTTAAAGGAAATACTAGGTAGATTATATTCTTAAGTTTTCAGCGAAACAAATCTGTTTTAACCCTCTGAGATTGAGACCTCTGAGTCTAGCAGATATAAGCCATGGTGTCTGATAGTCTACCACGTTAGTGGTAGACTACCATTATACGCATGCCAGTCGCAGAGGGTTAAATAACTTTTTTACTTTCTTGAAATGCCTTATTAATATAGCAACGAAAACATTAACCCTTATGTGCTCAACGCCAAAAAGTTGAGACCATATGCGTTAAAAAACTTAGTAGCCGTCGAGCTTTCTTCTCACGATATGTGGAAATTATGCTATTTTGCTCAAATTTTCAAATGTAAATTTAGCAGGGATAAACCAAGGTTACAAATTCCTTTCGGAATTGAAATCATTTCATACTTGAATTCCGATCGAAATGATTTTAGGTTCTATAGATTTTGAAAAATTTCAATTGCTCTAAAACATTAATTGAAATCAGTAACTCTTATCTTTCTTTCAACAAATAAAACTGATTATGTAATTGAAGAAATTTTTCAAAATTTGCACTGAACAAAGAAAAACATACAAATTCAATTTCACTTTGAAAATAGAAAGTGGTTTCATTCCGAAGAAAGTTTTTCTTTTACTTTTTCTATAGAAGCAAAATAAGGAATTCACTGTAAGCTTAGGCCTTATGAGGATCCAAAAACATAAGAACTCCTGTTTATTGAATCTCATTCAAAAAACAATATTCAGGGTAAATTAAAAATCATTCAATATGAGAAAGGCTCAAAATGGCTGCTCTATAAAAAACGTCTGAAATTTTTTGTATTGAAGGCAAAGTCGCTTAACTCAAAAAGTTTTTTTTTTTTTTTCTATACGAGAAATTTTGTATATAGAAATTTTTTCTAAATGAAAAAAAATCTAAAAAAATTTTTTGTCTAGAAAAATTTTCCAGGCTAAAAAATTTCTATATACAAAAAATGTCTATATTAAATTTTTTTGACGAAAAAATTCCTATAGTAAATTTTTCGTCTAGAAAAATTTTCTATAGAAATTTTTTCGTCTAGAAATTTCTTCATATAGAAAAATTTTCTATCGAAATTTTTTCGTCTAGAAAAATTTTCTAAATTTTTTCTATTTGAAAAACTTTCTATAGAAAATTTTTTATTTGGAAAAAATTTCTATAGAAAATGAAAAATTTTCTATAGAAATTTTTTTCCAAATGAAAAATTTTCTATAGAATTTTTTTTTTAAATGAAAAATTTTCTATAGAAATTTTTTACAAATGAAAAATTTTCTAAAGAGAGTTTTTCCAAATTAAAAATATTCTACAGATATTTTTTGTTTATGACCGGTGGTTTACTGTAGTATATTTCATAATACAGTTATTTTACTAAGAAGTTTTAGGTGGTTGTATTTAATTGAATCAGACTGTATATAAAATTTGAATTGCTCTAAAGTCATTAGTTTTAATATATTTTTATCTCAAGACTTGGTTTAATTTTTTTTTATAATAATTACAAATTATTATTAATAAATAAATACTGTTGCAAAAAATATTTCATAATTTTTATATTTAAGAACTTTGGATTCAAAACAAGTGTCAAAAAAATATCATTTATATAATTTTTGTTATTTTCCTTAAGTTATAAATTAATTTTAGTTGTCAATTATTATTTTTTTCTTTTTTTTAATTTTTAGTTTGAGAAAAAAACTTATGATTTATAAATAAATAATTTTTTATTAGAAAAAAATTTTATTTTGTGTTTAGTTTATTTTATTGTTTTTTTATTTTGAAATATTTTATTTCGAAAATGTGTATAATGTAAATATGAAATCATTTTCTCATAAATAATTGATCGGCGAGGAGTTAAACGAATTTTCCGAAAGGAATTGGTTCATACAAAATATTCGATACTAAAATATTTTTATTAAAAAATTGTTAAATTATTCGATATAAAAATTTTCATTGAAAAATTTTCGAAACTAAAATTTTTTGAAAAATTTTCGGTATAAAAATTTTTCGATTTAAAAATTTGAGTAGAAAATGTGTGGATATAAAAATATTCTTAAAAACATTTTCGATTTTAAAATGTTCAAACAAATTTTAAAAAAAATTTCTTATAGTCAATTTAACACAAATTTTTTATTTTTTTATAGAAAATTTTTCGATATAAAAATTTTTTAAGAAATTTTTCGATGTTACAAATTTTATAGAAATTTTTCGATATTAACATTTTTATAGCAATTTTTCGATATTAAAATTTTAAGTATAAATTTTTCGATATTAAAATTTTTATAGAAATATTTCGATATTACAATTTTTATAGAAAATTTTTCAACATTAAAATCTTTATAGGAATTTTTCGATATTAAATTTTTTATAGAAATTTTTTAATATTTAAATTTTTATAGAAATTTTTCGAAATTAAAATTTTTAATATTAAAGTTTTATAGAAATTTTTTGGTATTAAAATTATTTTAGATATTTTCCGATATTAAAATTTTTATATAAATTTTTCGATATTGAAATTTTTTTTGGAAATTTTGTGATATTAAAATTTTTAAAGAAATTTTTCAGTATTAAAATTTTTATGGAAATTTTTCAATATTAAAATTTTTATAGAAATTTTTCGATATTAAAATTTTTATAGATAATTTTTCAATATTAAAATTTTTATAGAAATATTCGATCTTAAAATTTTTTTAGAAATTTTTCGATATTAAAATTTTTATAGAAATTTTTCGATATTAAAATTTTATAGAAATTTTTTGATATTAAAATTTTTATGGAAATTTTTAAATTTTTACAGAAAATTTTCAATATTAAATTTTTTTTTAGAAATATTTCGATAATAAAATATTTATAGAAATTTTTCGATATTGCAATTTTTATAGAAATTTTTCGATATTAAAAGTTATAAAAATATAAAAATTTTTAAGAAATTTTTCCATATTAATATTTTTACAGAAATTTTTCGTTATTAAAATTTTTATAGAATTTTTTCGATATTAAAAATTTTATAGATATTTTTATAGAAATTTTTCGATATTAAAATGTTTATAGAAATTTTTCAATATTAAAAATTTTATAGGAATTTTTCGATATTAAAATTTTTACAGAAATTTTTCGAGATCAAAATTTTTCTAGAAAATTTTTCGATATAAAAATTTTTATAAAAATTTTTCGATGTTACCATTTTTATAGAAAAATTTTCGATATTAAAATCTTTATAGGAATTTTTCGATATTAAAATTTTTAAAGAAATTTTTCAATATTAAAATTTTTATAGAAATTTTGAATATTAAAATTTCTTATATAAAATTTTTCTATATTAAAATTTTTGTAGAAATTTTTGATATTACAATTTTTATAGAAATTTTTCGAAATTAAAATTTTTAATATTAAAATTTTTATAGAAATTTTTTGATATTAAAATTTTTATAGATATTTTTCAATGTTAACATTTTTATAGAAATTTTTCGATATTAAATGTTTTTTTTAGAAATTTTGTGATATTAAAATTTTTAAAGAAATTTTTCAATATAAAAATTTTCATGGAAATTTTTCAATATTAAAATTTGTATAGAAACTTTTCGATATTAAAATTTTTATAGAAATTTTTCGATATTAAAATTTTTATAGATATTTTTCGATACCTAAATTTTTATAGATATTTTTCGATATTAAAATTATTAAAGAAATTTTTCGTTTATAAATTTTTATAGAAATTTTTCGATATTAAAATTTTTATAGAAATTTTTCGATATTAAAATTTTTATAGAAATTTTTCGATATTAAAATTTGAACAAAAATTTTTAGATATCAAAACTTTTATAGAAATTTTTTGATATTAAAATTTTTATAAAAATATTTCGATATTAAAATTTTTATAGAAATTTTTCGATACTAAAATTTTTATAGAAAATTTTCGATTTTAAAATTTTTATAGAAATTTTTCAAAATTAAAATTTTTATAAAAATTTTTCGATATTAAAATTTGTATAGAAATTTTTCGATACTAAAATTTTTATAAAAAATTTTCGATATTAAAATTTTAATAGAAATTTTTCGATATTAAAATTTTAATAGAAATTTTTCGATATTGAAATTTTTATAAAAATTTTTCGATATTAAAATTTTTATAGAAAATTTTTATACCAACTCAAGTCGATCACATTCATTGTAAATAAAAGTTCATTATTCATCGAATCAAAACTACACTCACGGTTTCTTGTAAATGACTGCACTTACGAGTATTTAGGAATTCATTCATTTAAATGTAAAATGTTCCTCCTCCATATGCCTCAGAAAAAATAAAAATATACGTGTATACAAATTTATATAATTTTCTTTTTGTGAACCCCTTTAAGTTTTGATATGATTTGCATTGAAAAAAAAACCAAAACATTTCCAAATTTCCCACTCAAACTTTTACTTATAATTTAAAACAAAATGGCGACTAATCGTAAAAAACTCAAAACTGAAATTAATTATTTTTAAATTTTAAGGTAGGCAGTATTTAAAAAGCTACTCTGTCAATTTTATAAGCCTCGGAAATTTTAGGATCTATTAGATTTTGTAAAGAAATTTCTTATTTTTATAGGAAATTTTTCAAAAATTTCTTCTTTTTATAGGAAATTTTTCAAAATTTTCTTATTTTTATAGAAAATTTTTCTAAAATTTCTTATTTTTATAGAATTTTTTTTTTTTAAATTTCGTATTTTTATAGTAAATTTTTAAAAAATTCTTATTTTTATAGGAAATTTTTCAAAAATTTCTTATCTTTATAGGAAATTTTTCAAAAATTTCTTATTTTTATAAGAAATTTTTCAAAAATTTATTTTTATAGGAAATTTTTCAAAAATTTCTTATTTTTATAGGAAATTTTTCAAAAATTTCTTATTTTTATAAGAAATTTTTCAAAAATTTCTTATTTTTATAGAAATTTTTTCAAAAATTTCTTATTTTCGTAGGAAATTTTTCAAAAATTTCTTATTTTTATAGAATTTTTTTCAAAAATTTCTTATTTTCGTAGGAAATTTTTCAAAAATTTCTTATTTTTATAGGAAATTTTTCAAAAATTTCTTATTTTTATAGGAAATTTCTCAAAAATTTCTTATTTTGATAGGAAATTTTTCAAAAATTTCTTATTTTTATAGGAAATTTTTAAAAAACTTCTTATTTTTATAGGAAATTTTTCAAAAATTTCTTCTTTTTATAGGAAATTTTTCAAAATTTTCTTATTTTTATAGAAAATTTTTCGAAAATTTCTTATTTTTATAGGAAATTTTTCAATTTTTTTTTTCAAAAATTTCTTATTTTTATAGGAATTTTTTCAAAAATTTCTTATTTTTATAGGAAATTTTTCAAAAATTTCTTATTTTTATAGGAAATTTTTCAAAAATTTCTTATTTTTATAGGAAATTTTTCAAAAATTTCTTATTTTTATAGGAAATTTTTCAAAAATTTCTTATTTTTATAGGAAATTTTTCAAAAATTTCTTATTTTTATAGCAAATTTTTCAAAAATTTCTTATTTTTATAGCAAATTTTTCAAAAATTTCTTATTTTTATAGGAAATTTTTCAAAAATTTCTTGTTTTTATAGCAAATTTTTCAAAAATTTCTTATTTTTATAGCAAATTTTTCAAAAATTTCTTATTTTTATAGCATATTTTTAAAAAATTTCTTATTTTTAAAGGAAAATATTCAAAAATTTCTTATTTTTAAAGGAAAATATTCAAAACGTTCTTATTTTTATAGGAAATTTTTCAAAAATTTCTTCTTTTTATAAGAAATTTTTCAAAATTTTCTTATTTTTATAGAAAATTTTTCGAAAATTTCTTATTTTTATAGATTTTTTTTTTAAATTTCTTATTTTCGTAGGAAATTTTTCAAAAATTTCTTATTTTTATAGAAATTTTTTCAAAAATTTATTATTTTCGTAGGAAATTTTTCAAAAATTTCTTATTTTTATAGGAAATTTTTCAAAAATTTCTTATTTTTATAGGAAATTTTTCAAAAATTTCTTATTTTTATAGGAAATTTTTCAAAAATTTCTTATTTTTATAGGAAATTTTTCAAAAATTTCTTATTTTTATAGGAAATTTTTCAAAAATTTCTTATTTTTATAGCAAATTTTTCAAAAATTTCTTATTTTTATAGCAAATTTTTTAAAAATTTCTTATTTTTATAGCAAATTTTTCAAAAATTTCTTATTTTTATAGCAAATTTTTCAAAAATTTCTTATTTTTATAGCATATTTTTAAAAAATTTCTTATTTTTAAAGGAAAATATTCAAAAATTTCTTATTTTTAAAGGAAAATATTCAAAACGTTCTTATTTTTATAGGAAATTTTTCAAAAATTTCTTATCTTTATAGGAAATTTTTCAAAAATTTCTTATTTTTATAAGAAATTTTTCAAAAATTTATTTTTATAGGAAATTTTTCAAAAATTTCTTATTTTTATAGGAAATTTTTCAAAAATTTCTTATTTTTATAGGAAATTTTTCAAAAATTTCTTATTTTTATAGGAAATTTTACAAAAATTTCTTATTTTTATAAGAAATTTTTTAAAATTTCTTATTTTTTTATAGGAAATTTTTCAAAAATTTCTGATTTTTATAGGAAATTTTTCTAAAATTTCTTATTTTTGGTAGGAAATTTTTCAAAAATTTCTTATTTTTATAGGATTTTTTTTTAAATTTCTGATTTTTATGGGAAAATTTTTCTATAATTTCTTATTTTAATAGGAAATTTAAAAAAAAAATTCTTATTTTTATAGGAAACTTTTCAAAATTAGTGACAATTATCCAATGAGAGAAAGCTAAGGCACACACACCTGCTCATTAAATGCATGTATGTTTGTGCGTTTATCTGGGTTTCGTTGTTCTTAGTCCATGTTTGGAATGCAATATTTTTACATTATAAAGTTTTTGCTCTGATACTTCAGTGGTGAGGGGCATTTAATGATCGATCTTGGCCGATTATAGCACTTTCTTAATTGTTTCAATAATTGTTTTTTCTTCTTATGGGTCAAACTATTTCGCGGTCTACAGGTCATAACTCCCTAACTACTCAACCTATAGGGGCATTATCAATGTATACGAAACGGGTTATTACGATTTAGTGCCATCATCTAGTCTCTTAAGTTTTGTAAATATTTTTTAAACTTAACATTAAAATTTGTTTATTTTTTAACAAAAAAAAAAAAAAAACAAACTCCACTTTGTAGATGCCTTAAAGACAGTGCCTCTTTTTATATAAAAAATAATCACAAATTATATAAATAAATTTAAAGAAATTCCTAAAACAAAAATATTAAAAAACACTCATCTAGATAATACAAATATTATTGACAAGAACAAAATAAGAATGAAAAAGATTTCAAAATCTTATGAAATTTCGAAACAGGTGGTTAAAGTTTTAAGTCTCTCTTTATAGTTATAAAAAATGAAAATCTATGAAAATTACGATAAGCAGGAAATACATACAAAACTTGGCTTTAAAAAATATATATACCCCCAGAAACAAATTAAATTGGAATGTACAAATTAACAATTAAATTTAAAAAAAAAATTAAATGCTGTGGAAACTTAACAATTTTTAAGAAAATTCAAATGAATTATGTTTTAAATTAAAGACAAAAATAGGCTGTTATAAATGAAATGGAATTTTAAGAAATGTTAAAAAATGAAATAATAAAAACTTAAATAAGAAAACTATTTAATTACAAATTTAAACAAATATAAATCGGAAAAATGAATAGATATTAAAAAAAAAGTTAAGTGAATGTCTCCATTTTAGAAAATTGAAAAAAAAAAATGTAAAGCCAATATTAAGAAATATAATAAATTTTGCATTATTACCAAATTTGGTTTAACAGAAATATATATATATATATATAATTCCCCGACAACATTCCAATTGGAAGGGGTACTTCTCACAGACAATAAGCTGCATCCGATTCTATTTTTAGACTCATTGAAAGGGACCTACGTTTTAACGCCGGCTCCGAACGGCAAATGCATTAGTTAGAGAAGTTTTACATAGCCTAATACTCAATAACCAGTGGCTAGCTGAGTTATGAGGTGAACCGTCGCTTTTTGAAAATTTATTTTTTCAAGTGAGTCTGGCCAGGGATCGAACTTGGGCCTCTGGTATGCTAGGCGGATGACTAACCTGCTATACCACGGCGGTTCACTACAGAAATATTATGGTAAAATTTTAAAAACTTTTCAATAATAATGGATTTTTTGAAATATGGTATTAAAAAATAACTAGAAAACCAGCGTTACCGTTATGCGACTAAAGTCGCAATTTGAGACTTTTTAGGTGGCCTGCGACGCAAGCTGCGACTTTTCTTCCATGGCCCTTTTTTGCCACTTTTTCGAGTTTTGTGCGACTTTTGACACCTTTTTAGAAAATTATTTAAAATTTTTATTTTTAGTCCATATTTAATATCTCAACTAAAATTCCCTAAAATTATTGTAACTTAAGTATAAATGCCATCATTTTGGTCTCAGTTTGCTATCTAAAACCATTAAAAGCAATATATATTTTGCACGATTTTCAAAATCTTCATACAATTTTAGAAAAAAATATTTTTTGGTGCGCTTTTAGGTGTTAAATGGTAAAAATTCAGTTTACGAGGTAGTTTGGAATTTTTATACATATTTGTCGTATGTTATATCAACATTGAGATATATATCAAACGATGCACAACTGAAAGATCTACCAATCCTTATCTATTTTTTAGGAATTCATTGAGGGGTCGAAAAATATGCGAAAAAAAATTTAAAAGTGGCGAAAACGTGAAATTAAAATTTAATGGGCAATGAATTCATCCCCCAAGTATGGTGTCTATATCATAAAATAACGACTGGGTCCAAATGAAACGAAAAAAGAAGACGAAATATGAAAAAAATATAAATGCTTCATTCGATTTTTTACGTTTTTGAAATTTGCATGCCAATTACGCTTAGAAGTGCAAACTTGCGCTAAGATTTTGCGTTCAATATACCTGTAGACTTAGGAGTTCAAATCTGTAATTAGATTTTCCGAACACTTAAGAGTACAAAAATTATTCGAGTTGAAAGTCGGTTTTATAGGAATTAAAACTGTTTGATTTTTGCCTATATATAATATCTTTTCAAGTATGAATTGTTTTATAGTCTTTTGTTCATTGTTAAACAAAAAATGTTATAAAAAAAGTGTGCGACTTTTTTTTATTGAAAGTGACTTTTTGTGCGACTTTTTTTTGTAAAAAGCGACTATTTTTGCGACTTTTTCAAATTTGTCAGCGGTAACGCTGCAGAAAACTAATAATTGGAGCCGAAACTTTCCATTGTTTTCAGAAGTGGACGGATTATCAAGTAAGAATACTCTTTTTAAAGATAATAGTTAAAAGTGGATCGAAATTTGGCACAAGGTTCACTCTTATATTTCGTAAGCTTTTATATTTTAAACAATTTAAAACTTTTTCATTAAAAAGTTTTACTGTAGTGTATTGCACTAAGATTCCAATTTATTACAATTATTTATTATTCTAAAAAATAGTTTTTTGATAAAACCAAAAAAATGTTGGTGGGAAACGTTTCCTCGACTCGTTTCGATGGTTGGTTAGACCATCTCATCAGGAGGATTATCCCAGATTCAGATTATTTTATTCAATAAATTCAATGGTTTACATGTTTTATCTTAAAGCATGGATTAGTTGAACTTAGCGTGAGGCTGCCTTAACGGAACGTCACAGCTGATCGTTTCAATTGTGTGTAAAGTAGTTAAAGCAGTTAGTGAATTCTGCTGTCACTTTACCTTAACGTCTGAATCTGTTGAAAATAGAAAATCCTTAAGTTCTTAAGTGACATTAATCAAGAGTGTTGTCAATATGTTGATATAGAAAGACGCCTAAATGAAAAATATGTACATTGTAAAAACGCAAAATATTTGTAGTTTTAAAATTATACTGAAATCATAGCAGAATTTGCATAAACAAAGTTTGTAGTTAATTTTTTTACAATATATTCCATAAATAATCTTTTTTATACAACTTCATAAATTGTTTAACAAAAAAAGGTAATTTTATGTTCTGTAATGAATCGAACGTTTCATAGCCGAAATGGTAATGCCAATAATCCTGCGACGAGCTGTGATTTAACACTGTTGGTATATTTTCTGTTAAAAATAAGAATTATTCCGATAAATCTGAGACAATTCAGCATTTTAAGGCCCAAATTTGTGATTTCATTACTGAGATACTACCACATACATTCGAAATTTAGTCAGATTGGGATGAGTGTAAGGCCCGCCGTGTCATAAATATGAATAAACTAATATTCTACTTCTAACCAATAAAGTTTTACTTTAAAACAAACAAAAAAATTTGGCAAAATTTTAAAGTCTTTGTTTTATAGAATTTTTAATTTTAAACTTTTAAATTACCCATCTTAAATGCCCCACCCTGTATATAGAGACTTCAACATAAAAAAGATGTCTATTCGGCAGAGCCCAAATTTGCTCTATTAATGTTGTTTTTTAATAAATATAAAATTCGAAAAAAAAACTCGTTCGTACATCTCACTATTGACAACACCATTTTATTTAGCGTATGGATTACAATATGAAAAAGAATAATATTGATAATAAATAAGGCACATAATATGCTGATAAAATATATAAATTAAGTTAGATATTCAGGCTGGTTAACCATGCTATTGCATCTGGAGTCAAGTACTTTATATTACTCAAAGGACCGTCATATGAATAAATATTGCACTCAGTGAGAATGTGTTGTATCGTTTGACGATTGGCACCACAGGGACATTTAGGGTCGTCCACAAGCCCCCAGTTGAAGAGGGTATCTTGCGTTCTGTCAATACCAGTCCGCAATCTATTTAGGTTGCACCAAGCTTTTCTGGGCAACAGCAGATTTGCCTCGGTAATTTTTTCTTCAAATAGAGGGCTATATTGACCCGAGTTTTCCCAATGAAATTTCCACGCAGCATCAACAGTAAAATCTTCCTCAAATAATTTTTTGGCTAGCTCTAAAGGTGCACGTCTTGATTGAAGCCGTCGACTCGGTGGATTGCTAAGGTCAGATCTAAGGGGGAGCATGACATTATTTTGGATTTTTATGTATTCACGTAGTAAAGCCTGCTTTCTTCTTAGATGTGGAGGAGCAATACTGCAAAGCTTTGGTAGCCACTCAGTTGGGGTTGGACGAAGCGTTCCGGAAATCAATCTCATCGTCGTATT
The DNA here is from genome assembly GCA_933228675.1 of Stomorhina lunata. Lineage (NCBI taxonomy): Eukaryota > Metazoa > Arthropoda > Insecta > Diptera > Rhiniidae > Stomorhina > Stomorhina lunata. The sequence goes on along the minus strand of OW121744.1, from coordinate 34,343,627 downwards.
TAACTGGGTGTCGGAGCTATTTAGCCACACTGGGCTAGCATACTCTGCTGCGGCATAAACCAGTGATAAGGCTGAAATGCGCAAGCAGTTTGGGTTTGCTCCCCATGAAGTTCCAGCTAATTTCTGTATGATATTGTTTCTGGACTTTAATTTCAGTGAGCTTTTCGTCAGGTGAGCATTAAAATTAAGTGTTCTGTCTAGTGTGATTCCTAAGTATTTTGGAGTATGGTTGTGCGATATACGGGAATTATTTATATAAACATTAAGTTCTCGATTAGCTTCTTGGTTATTTAGGTGAAAGCAGGTAACTTCGGTTTTTGCAGGGCTAGGAACTAGACGCCAATTTTTAAAGTACTCACACATTCTGGTAAGGTCAGATGTTAACGTTTGTTCTAGCTCAACAAAGTTTTTGTGTTGGAATGCGAAGGCCATGTCATCAGCATAAACAAATTTGCGGGATGTGGAAGAAGGCAGATCGAAAGTATACAGATTGAATAATGTAGGAGCTAAGACTGAGCCTTGGGGTAGCCCGTTATTTAATTTTCGTGTTTTACTAATATTTTCATTGAGGTGAACATTAAAGAGACGATCACTGAGCATAGAGCTGACAAGGTTGCATATTTTTATACACGGGATAATTTTTAACAATTTGTACAGTACACCCTTTTTCCAAACGGTGTCATATGCCGCGGTAAGATCGACAAAGACAGCTGCAGTCTTAATCTGTTTTTGAAAGCCAGATTCAATAAAGTTTGTGAGACACAATACTTGATCTGTACAGCTACGATGCTTTCTAAAGCCTGCCTATTCTTGTGGGATTACCTTATCGATATCTGGACCGATTCGACTAAGAATAAGACGTTCGAGCAATTTAAAGCTCACAGATAACAAGGAAATCGGTCGATAACTCTCTGGCTGATCTTCTGGTTTATGTGGCTTTAGCAAGGCGTAAATCTTTGATTTTTTAAAAGAAGGTGGTAGTATAGATGTGTCTAATATATCGGAGAAAAATAGTGTTAACCATGATTTTGTATTAGGTCCCGTATTTTTAAGAAACTCAGGGTAGATTCCATCTACTCCTGCTGCTGTTCCAGCTTTCATGGTACTAAAACAATTACTTAATTCAAGTATATTAAATATTAATTTTATTAATACAGGCAAATGCTTGCCGGTGCAAAAAGTATAACGCCGGCTACAAATTAGCAGACTGTTCAAGCGGCAAATATTTTGTTTTGATTGTTTATATCGAAATCATATGGCACGTCTTAAGTTGTTAAGTTATTCAATAACTCTTCTAAAGTTAGACGTTTAGTTGGCCGTTAAGGCAACCTCACGCTAAGTTCAACTAATCCACCCTTTATTTTACATATATTTTCCTACGTACAATGTACTTTTCAGGAACTTAAAATTATTTTTTAATATATACACGGTAACTTAATGTTATGTGAAAAAACTCTTAAGATAGGATTATAACAGAGCGAAAACCACACATTATATGTTATATTGAGGGACAGAATAAATACGAATTATTATTGTGTCGAACAAATATCAACATAAAGCGAAGATTTTCATCTGAATAGAAACACACAAACATTTTTCAGTTTTATCATTTCTTTATTTCCCACACTTTTGTTGTTGCTTTGTTCGTTTGTAGTCCGGACAAAATTTTTTATGCACGAACAAAAATTCAAAAAAAAAACTTTTCCCGGTTTTTCGAATGTATTGTAATTCATAGAAAAGTTCAGGCCCAAGATAAAAAATTTCCAAAGATCTCAAATACTTTAGACAAACATAAACTTCATATTTTTGTTATTGGCAATTTTTTCTAATGTAAGACCATTTAAAGGGTATAAGAAAATTAAGTGTTCTAAGACCAATATTTCTTTGCGTAACAAACATCAGTACAAAGTACAATATACCCTTTGAAAGGTATAACAAATCGTCGTGCGGAAGTTTATGTGCTCTAACCGGTATTTTATACATTTTAGGTTTTCGACCCAAAATTTTTCAAATCTACTAACCGTTTTCGGTTATCTCGTCTAGTTTCTGAGATAAATTGTTCTATATCCTTCAAAACAGATTTTTGTTGTGCTATTTTCCTCTATACACCAAATATATGGTGAAAAAATCTCAAAATTATATCGTATAGTTTTTTTGAAAAATTAAGTTAAAACGTCATGATCGATTTTCTCAAAATGCATTTTCGGCATATAGAGCAAATAAACCCCAGCACGACAAAATGTTTTTGTCAAATTTCACAAATTTATCTTTAAAACTGCGACCTTCACTTTAATCACAATCTCTGTAATCTCCTGACGGTCGGATAGACGTTCTTAAACCGAAAGTGATTCGAAATCGATTAGTATACTTAAAGATGGGTATCAGACTTATAAAAAATAACACTGCTTAACAACATTTGAAGAAAGTCGCGACCAAATAAATCTGACCCCTATTCCATATGAAAAAGTATTTGCTTAATCCGAATATGAAGTCAGAGTGGTCAAAAGTGGAACAGTTTTCGAGATATTGTAAAATTGCTGTTTTTGGCGTTTTCGAAAAAGATCATGTCAATTTAATTAAATTATTTCGGCAAATAGTCTACCGATTTTTCCGATCTTTCTTTTCGTTGAAAAATAATTAAATTCTTAAAACAAACACAGTTTGTTTGTAAAATATATTCGAGAAATGACAGAGTTACAGAGGATCAAAGTTGAAATTGCAGAAAAATTTTACTGAATTTTTTTTTTATATTTTTTTCCTTTCAAAAAAAATTTCTTAAAACCAAGCAATAATAACTCTTCAAGTTTTATCACTTTTGGATGATATCTATGTATATGTTCTAGGCTTAAGTCTAGTTCAGGTGAACCGCACCGATCTTAAAAATTTTTATAGCCCATAAAGAACTTTTAATTTTAAGAACACTAGTATACAAATTTTTGGCAAGAACCTTTTAGTTTAGGAGTTACAGTGCTTCAAAGTTCCGAAGTATAAATCGATTTATTACTCTTAATTAAGGAACAATCAAAATGTCCATATCTCGAAAACTGACCGATATAACGTAATCCAATGATGTATAGACATAAATAGTCAACCTTTTAAGCTTTCATCTGATACTAATAATTAGCTGATATCTTTTAAGATAACAAAGATATTGGGGTTTAAAGTTGATTTTTTTTATCTTGCTAGATTCTAGCAATTTGTTTCTCATATTTGAGTTGTTGTTTCCCAAATTTGATGTTGTTGTTTCTCAAATTTGATGTTGTTGTTTCTGTTTGAATAGTAAACAATACAAATGCTCAGCAGGGCTGCCAGATAGTTTTTGGTCATCATCCCCAAATTTTGAAATTTTTAGCCCCAAAAATCCCCAATTCATAAAAAAGCGTATTTGCTTACATTTTTTTTTTATTCAAATAAATGAAGAGATCGCTTGCAATAAATACCATTACATATTTAAATAATAAAATATTGATAATCTAGTGTTTCGTAAACTTCAGAATCACCAAATTCTTGAGAATTAGATGAGTTAAACTATATATAAGTATACTTTCACACCAGTCAAGTTTGGCTCATCAAATCTTGGGTTTGTATGAGAAAAATATCTTACGGAGTTGAAATTAAAACAAACGTGATACATACAATCAAGTTTACGAAAATTTTGAAAATTTTTATGAAATTTAAGGAAAATAAAATAGAAACTGATGATGAAAATGTTCGTGTGTGTACGTGAATGCATATCCAAAAGAAATGTGAGAACCTGATGTATATGAAACGGCACTAACTTTTTTGAACTAAATTTGTTAACTTTTCAGTTGTGGGTAAAAATTGACAACAAATTTTGTTAATATTATTGTCCAATATAGTAAAAAACTAAATTTTATTTGTTAAATTCGTAACAGAAAATACTTGGTCTACACAAGTATTGCTTGTAGGAACCGCTAACATATGCAAAACTGCTTGACCAAGTTCTTTATAGTGATATGTACCGGCAGAATCTTGAAATTTATAAACTTTTGGCCAAAATTTAATTAAGTTTGCCGGTATTTTTTCGAATATGGTTTTCTAATATAGAAAATTATGTTTATTAATAAAATATGATATTTTAAATTCACAAGTTAAAATTTCCCCAAAAAATCCCCAACAAATTTGAGCGAATCCCCAACAAAATCCCCAAGCCCCAAACCAAAAAGAAATAGTACTCAGGGCTAAATTTAGAGATTACAGCGGATAAGGAAGTAATTCATAAAACCAATTCATGGGTTTTTAAACATATCGGTACCCTTAAACTTTTTCCCTGGCCAAATGCGTTTTTCAATTTCTCATTAATCAACATAATAATATCCCATGCACACTAGGGCGTCTCGAAAAAAAAAAAGTTCGCCGTACACCACCGAATATAAAGTATTGCTTTGAGACAGCTTCGAAAAAATAAAAAATACATTTTTCGTTATATCTTCGGCATTTACAATCGGATATTAAAGTGTGATTGGTCTAGGATGTCCGGTTCTAGCATTTATCCATTATACCTCAGTTCCTACCACCCTAATGTAGCTCCCTAATATAAGAAAATTAAAGCTCTTAAAAAATAGCTAAACTTTTACTAAGGAAGTTTTTTGATAACTCCAACCGAACTATTAAAAACAAGGAATTTTTGTTTTTGCCGCACATTGGGGTCGCCAATTTCAATTTTTTTCCAATTAATTATATCGATATATGAATCACTCTCGAAGTTTATAAAATTCTGAAATTGTGGGCCGAACATTTGACGAATGTCTGACGTTGCTTCATTCATGGCTGATACAATCTTTGCATAACCATCTAGACGTACTAGCGGATCTTGATCTGTTATCATCGACAATAAAATATTCTTAGGGTGAAAAGGGAGGCGTTATTTTCTATGAGCCGACGACGGATTTGTTGAACGTCATCCGAAGATATAACGAAAAATGTATTTTGGCGATTCCAATGTGCGGAAAAACGAAAATTGCTTGTTTTTAATAGTTCGGTTGGAATTGTCGAAAAACTTCCTTTGTAAAATATAACGGTTTTTTAAGAGCTTTAATCTTGTGATATTAAGGTGGGACATTAGGGTGGTAGGATCTGTGGTCTGATTAATAAATACAACAACTGGATATTTGAGACCAATCACTATTAAAGCAAAATATTGGACTCCTCGAGACAAAAACATCGATGTATCACACTTTAAGATCCGACTGTAAATGCCGAAGATATAACGAAAAACGTATTTTGGCGACCCCAATGTGCGGCGAAAAAAATTAAAAACTACAAAGTTTCAACTTTGAATATTTTTAACTTTTAAACGAAAGAAGATATCTATAACCAACTTGCACAAAAATTATTTAGAATTTTGTTACAATTTTAACGAATATTCTTAAAAAATTTTTGATCTTCAGATGCGTCCACCAGATCAAAAAAAAGCTTAAAAAAATAGGTAAAAAATCAACCCAAAAATTCCTTTTTATCCAAATATCTCGAAACCCAAAGGAGATAACCTACACATGTAGGCGTATTTTTTGTAGACCTTCTGAAGGAGAACTTAAGTTTAAAATTTCTTTTCAATCCATTCATAAATGGATTTTTGGTGAATTTTTAAAAAAGTCGAACACCCGAGGTGACCAACTTTGAAGGTCCATCAATCACTCTCCCGACCTCTCATGGGCCAGTGCTTTTGAAAACCAACTCGAATACTCCTTGACTATCACCATGCCAAATTTCATTCAAATATCTCCAGTCGTTCAAAAGTTACAGAATTATTTCCAAAAAAAGCGTCCGTAAACCACTGTGCAGCGCAGCCGCTGTTGCTTAATGCGTTTTACTATGTCTATGTCAGCGTATAACTCATACAGCTCATGATTCATTCGATGTCGATACTCATTGTTGACGCAGACTGGTCCAAATATTTTTCGTAGGATTTTCCTCTCAAACACTCCAAGGATAGCTTCATCTGCCTGTGCAAGTACTCATGATTCTGCACACCATACAGTAACACGGGTAGTATAAGCGTTTTATAGAGCGTATTTTTAGTTCTAACGGAGAGGACTTTATTTCTTAGCTGTTTGCTTAGGCAAACACTGTACCAAATTTCCTTGAAATCGGTCCACAGCTCCCATACAAACTCTTCTGTCAAAACGCATTAAATCGGTCGTAAATCTGAAGATAATGAGAATTTTAAGTTTTTTTTTTTTGCATAATAATTTTTGTAACATAATTTTTGTAACAGCTGTAATCAATTTGCCAAATTTCGAGATAACACTCTGATACAGTGAAAATACACTCGGAACGAAACCAAGCTCAACCAGTAGAACTCGGTTAGAAGATCATTTTGCCATTTTTTAAATTTTCGATATACCCTCAAAATCGAAAGTTATCGATAAAAAACGATTTTTTGGACTTAGCGGAGAAAAGAAGGCTTAACAGAGTCATTTTTACATCGATTTTAAATTTTAAAATGTGTTTCAACAGAAAACAAAATAGGCTTTCACTTCGTAAAGACCTTTTTTTAACATGACCAATTTATCATAAAAATATTTTCCGCTGAAGTTAAAATTTTATTTTTTTTTTTTTCGATTTTTTCAACTTCGGAAGCTTTTTTTTCCGTAAAATTTATCAGAAGACCTAATATATTTTGACTTAAAAAAAAATCATGGTTACCATTTTGTAAAACAAGAGTACTTTAATTAAAATCGGAAACATATTAACAGAGATATAACAATTTTGGTAAAAAAGGTGAATTCAGTATTATTTATATATTAAAAAATGTTCTATACAATACTACGTTAGAGGGTTTTTTCAACTTTTTTCGAAAGTAGAGAAATGCGGCCGGATTATTATGGCATTCGGTGAGAAACTTCAAATAACAAAATTTAAGCCAAATCGGACTACGTTATCACGTGGCGCCCAGGCCATGAAGTTAAAAATTGCGTTTATAAGAAAAAATATGGCCAATTTTTTAGTTCTTGCAAAATTTAACTTTTTTAGTAAACATTTTAACAAAGTGTAAATATTAATTCATAATGTAGACTCAATTAGCTTTCTATCTACGTAAGTAGCGTATAAATCGGCTAAAGATTTTTTGAGTTATCGGAAATTTTCATAGAAATTTTGGGTCCTTGAAAACATCTATTTGATTTTATGATATTTGCTGATGGAAAGCAAATTGGGTCTAAATTACAAATTAACATTCAGATTTTGTCAAAAAGTTAAGCTTATAGGTCAAAATTTACAAAAACCGAAAAATTTCACATTTTTCTGGCCGGCACTCCTTGAAATTTGAAAAAAGTGACTTAACTAAAAATGCTTCTTTTGACAAACCGAGAACGGCAATAGAGGCATAAATAGAGCTTGGACATTACGTCGTACTTCTTTGTTTCTATCCTTTTTTAACTTCATTCACAAGTGCGTATAAATATAAGTACTTATACGTATATAGTACGTTAATTAAACTGGCTCTTTTACAAAAAAAACTTATATTTTTTTTTTAATTCGCTGTTAATTTAAATTTAAATAATCTAGGTTCACAAAATATTTAATGCACTTTTCAAGTAGATATAAAAAAGTTTGGCATTCCAAACAAAATACTGCGGAAAACGGCGTCCCAATGTGAAAAAATCAAAAAAAAAAAATTTTAATTTGTTTGAAAAAATTTTTGTGATAATTTGATGAAATAAAAAATCTTTTTTAACAAGAAGAAAGCCTGATGTCTTGTCTGTCTCAAACCGTGTTAAAATTTCAAATCGATAAACAAATGACTTAGCTAGGCCTATTTTTGTTCGAGAAGACCAAAAAATCGTTTTTTATCGATAACTTTCGATTTTGAGGGTATATCGAAGTTTCTAAAAATGACAAACTGATACACTCAATAAGACCTATCGTTTCCTTAAAAGTGTATTTCCTTAAAAGTGTATTTCTTTTTCCTCAAAATGTATCAGTGTGTAATCGGTCCACATTTGACTCTAGCTCTCATATAAGTCCAAATGACGGAAACACCTTAAATATTTTAAATTTGAGAAAATGTTTGCATTTTGATAAAATTTTGCAAATATTTGTCCTTATACAGAAAAAAGAAATTCTTTGATCTTAGTGGTGAAGGTTATCATCGTATGGTCTGTCTTGATCGACTATAGCACTTTCTTACATGTTTATTAAAAAGTTTGAACGTTGACGTTATGTGTGAAACACTACATCATTTATGTGACCAAATGTTGCAAGCATTGATTCTTTTGAGCAGGGTAAGGATTTGAACACTCATTTCACACATTTACTCATGTGCAAAAATTCCTTTTTATAAAAATCTCGCACACAGTCATGGGTATTAACAAATTTTTCTTGTACATTCATCTCTTACTCGTGTTGACAAGAGTAAACTTTTTCTACACAAGTCGCGATCAACTAAAAAATGAAAACCACATTTTGTGTGCCACTCACAAAAAATATTTTACACGACTAGCGCACGACTTGCCCGTGAGTGGCACATTAGAAGAAATATTAACTAAATTTCTGCTTTGTTAAAGAAAAGACAAAAACAAAAAATACAAGAACAAAATCAAATTATTGCAAAAAAATAAATGGTTCGAGAGAACACAGCGGGAAATATCGCAAGGCCTTTAAACAAAAGTGCATAGAAATACATATACATAGGTATTTTTAATATTTTGATATTTTGTTTTTGATATTTTGAAAAAAATGATTCAATCTGTTTTTTATTTATCAAAAACCGCATTGATAAATAAAAAATATTACATTATTTATTTTTCTGCAATTTTTTCACAGTACAAATCTCTAGGCCTCGTAACCGTAGATTTGTCCTGCTGAAAATGTAAAAAACTCAATTGTAATTAACTAATAATCATAATTAACTAAATTAAAAATGAATGAATGACAAATGTGGATGCTCATGCGCCTGCTTATGTTGAAGTTTAGTTTAGTCGTGCGCATGAGGAAATGATTTTTAAATTTTATTTACTCTTCACGCGCGAGAGTTGTATAAGTTAATCTTTAGTCATAATTGTGTGTAACAAAACAAAAAAACATTACTCACAACTCTTGAGAAAGTGCTGAATTTAGACAAATGAGCTTCACACTCGTGAATATTTTCTTACCCTGCTTTTGAGGTAATTTTCGACCACTTTTTGACACATATTGGGCGGTATTTTAGTCATAACTTGACGAATGTTGATTTTTAAGCACTCAAGAGTTAAAGGTTTATCTGCATGAACACGGTCTTTCGCGTAGCTCCACAAAAAAGGTCTTATGGTGTCAAATCGCATGATGGCCAGTTGATATTGCCACGAAGAGAAATTACGCGGCCAGGAAATGTCTCTTGCAATAAAGCTATATTTGCTCGAGTTGTGTGGCGTGTGATGCCATCTTGTTGAAACCACATTTTCTCCAAGTTGTATTCTTCAATAATGTGCCGTAAGACAGTCCGAATTCCTGAGAACGACAAGGAATCGACACATTCGGGTCTTCACTTACAGCAGCGATGTTTTCAGCGAAACGATGATACAGAGACCTTACAATATTTGTAACCGCTCCAGTCTCTTTAAATTTCTTCACAATTTTGTCAATTGCTTGCGTAGTTGGACGATTATGTAAACCATAATCGCCTCTTAAAGCACGATATGTGGCGTTGTAGAATCACCATTTTTGTAGTATGTTTTGATAATTTGTATTCGTTGTGTGATACTTAAGAGATCCATTTTCGTGAATGTCAGACTTTCAACTGAGAAGAAATAAATTGGTTTAACAACCTAGTTTGACAGATGTCGAATTCCAGTCCTATACTTTTGAAACCACGAAATGGATAACCCTTTATTATAACGCAGGTACTTACATTTTTAGTAATTGATTTCTTTAAGGTATATACTCTGGGGTCTAGTGCAATACACCTTGCAATACTACTCTAGAGTTAATTACATTTGCTCATTGCTATTATAACCATAATGAACTAAGTCTAAAACATGCAAAATTATTATAATTCGATATTGGCAAATAATAAATAAACTGAAATAATAACAATAAATCTTTTAACAAATATTTATATACATCATACTTACAAATATACATACATACATACATACATACATACATATTTCCCTGGCGAAAGCAAAAAACTTGTTATATAAAAATATTTCAATCTAAATACATTCATAAATGTTGCCAACCTCCTTTTAAAAAAAATATATATATAAGTATATAAAAAAAATTGTTATCAAATTAAAAATGAAATATTATTAAATAATTAATGTTAAATGTTTGTTATAAACTAATAATAAAATAATAAAAAATATAATAAATGTGTTTTTAAGTTTGAAATTTAAATAAAAAAATAAAATAAAACTAAAAAGATAAAATATAATTTTCATTAAACCCAAAAAGTAAGTCTAGTCTTAAAAAGAAAAGATTTTCCATAAATCGGTCAAGGGGACCACAGACCATATGAATATTGACAAAATAAGATTCAAGTAAAATAACTGTGTTTTTTTTAATATAAAACCAATAAAAAGTAATTAAATGTTCAATAACTATTTAAGAAAAATATAAAACAAATCTAAAGAATTTTAAGATATCTAGTATCTAATCTACACTTATTCTTAGATAGATTTAAAATATACAATATAATAAGATAAATTCATTAGATAAATAATAAAACACATATACATGAATATTTAAATATAATTATAATACACTGCCGTTCGTTAGTTTACGACACCTACTAAAACTTCAAACTTGAAGAAGTTACACTTAGGCAAATAAGTACTACCTATACAATTGTATATATTGTATAGACGAATTGTACTTTTGGAAAGGGGATAGTAGAGATTTGTTTAAGATTTTTGCTATACAGCCAATTTATTTCTTTTACATCGACGGCGTGTTACAGCTGTAGTCTTACAACCGATAAAGGATATTGTATTAATTAATAAATTGTTCTATAGAAAAATTTGTCTAATGAACATTTTTCTATAGATAAATTTTCATTATAAAAATGTTTCTATAGAAAAATTTTCATTATAAAAATTGTTTTATAGAAAAATTTTCATTATAAAAATTTTTCTATAGATAAATTTTCATTATAAAAATTTGTCTATACATAAATTTTCATTATAAAATTTTTTCTATAGAAAAATTTTCATTATAAAATTTTTTCTATAGAAATATTTTCATTATAAAATTTTTTCTGTAGAAAAATTTTCATTATAAAATTTTTTCTATAGAAAAATTTTAATTATAAAATTTTTTCTATAGAAAAATTTTCATTATAAAATTTTTTCTATAGAAATATTTTCATTATAAAATTTTTTCTATAGAAAAATTTTCATTATAAAATTTTTTCTATAGAAAAATTTTCATTATAAAATTTTTTCTATAGAAAAATGTTCATTATAAAATTTTTTTTATAGAAAAATTTTAATTATAAAATTTTTTCTATAGAAAAATTTTCATTATAAAATTTTTTCTATAGAAAATTTTTTCTGTAGACAAATTTTCATTAGAAAAATTTTTCTGTAGACAAATTTTCATTAGAAAAATTTTTCTATAGAAAAATTTTCATTAGAAAAATTTTTCTATAGAAAAATTTTCATTAGAAAAATTTTTCTATACAAAAATTTTTATTATAAAAATTTTTATAAAGAAAAATTTTCATTATAAAAATTTTTCTAAAGAAAAATTTTCATTATAAAAATTTTTCTAAAGAAAAATTTTCATTATAAAAATTTTTCAAAAGAAAAATTTTCATTATAAAAATTTTTCAAAAGAAAAATTTTCTTTATAAAAATTTTTCTAAAGACAAATTTTCATTATAAAAATTTTTCTAAAGAAAAATTTTCATTATAAAAATTTTTCAAAAGAAAAATTTTCATTTTAAAAAATTTTCTATAGAAAAATTTTCATTATAAAAATTTTAAAATTTTTCTGTAGAAAAATTTTCATTATAAATTTCTTAAACAATTTCATTATAAAAATTTTTCGATAGAAAACTTTTCATTATAAAAATTTTAAAAATGTTTATAATGAAATTTTGTAATGAAATTTTCATAAAAAAAAATTTCTTTAGAAAAATTTTTATTATAAAAGAAAATTTTCGTTATAAAAATGTTTCTATAGAAAAATTTTTGTTATATTTTTGTTAAATTTTTAAAATTTTTATAATGAAAATGATTCTTTAGAAAATTTTTTATAAAGAAAATTTTTCTTTTGAAAAATTTTTATAATGAAAATTTTTCTTTTGAAAAATTTTTATAATGAAAATTTTTCTTTAGAAAAATTTTTCATTATAAAAATTTATAAAATAAAATTTTTCTTTAGAAAAAATTTTATAATTAAAAATTTTCTATACAAAAACTTCTATAATGAACATTTTTCTTTAAGAAATTTTTATAATGAAAATTTTTCTTTAGAAAAATTTTTATAATGAAAATTTTTCTTTTGAAAAAATTTTATAATGAAAATTTTTCTTTAGAAAAAATTGTATAACGAAAATTTTTCTTTAATTTTATAATAACATTTTTTCTAAAGAAAAATTGTATAATAAAAATTTTTCGATAAAAAAAATTTTGTAATGAAAATTTTTTTATAGAAAAAATGTTATAATGAAAATTTTCTTAGAGAAAAATTTGTTTAAGGAAAATTTTTCGATAAAAAAATTTTGTAATGAAAATTTTTCTGTAGAAAAAAATTTTATAATGAAAATTTTTCTATATAAAAATTTTAAAATGAAAATTTTTCTATAGAAAAAATTTTAAAATGAAAATTTTTCTATAGAAAAATTTTTATAATGAAAATTTTTCTATAGAAAAAATTTAATAATGAAAATTTTTCTATAGAAAAAATTTAATAATGAAAATTTTTCTATAGAAAAAATTTTATAATGAAAATTTTTCTATAGAAAAAATTTTATAATGAAAATTTTTCTATAGAAAAAATTTTATAATGAAAATTTTTCTATAGAAAAAATTTTATAATGAAAATTTTTCTATAGAAAAAATTTTATAATGAAAATTTTTCTATAGAAAAAATTTTATAATGAAAATTTTTCTATAGAAAAAATTTTATAATGAAAATTTTTCTATAGAAAAAATTTTATAATGAAAATTTTTCTATAGAAAAAATGTTATAATGGAAATTTTTCTATAGAAAAAATTTTATAATGAAAATTTTTCTATAGAAAAAATTTTATAATGAAAATTTTTCTATAGAAAAATTTTCATTAGAAAATTTTCGTTACAAAAATTTGTCTATAGAAAAATTTTCGTTATAAAAATTTTTCTATAGAAAAATTTTCATTATAAAAATTTTTCTATAGAAAAATTTTAATTAAATTTCATAAAATTTTTTTATAGAAAAATAAATTTTCATTATAATTATAGACAAAACTGAATATTATACAAACAAAGAATTAGGTGCCCTCAGTTATCTATTAGCGTGCTATTATTAATCTTAGTTTGATTTGGTATATGTCGTAAACTAGTGACCGGTAGTGTATATTCTATGGACGTATACAATATGCAAATTTTAAAATACAATAAAAAATTAGTTCTAAGAAAATTGAAAATTTTATATTTTCAAATTTTGCACAAAATCCTAAAGAATAATAAGTAAATTAAACAAACTAAAGAAATTTATTTAAGATTCATTTGTAAAAAGTTAATTACGTCTAATGACACAATGCAACAAAATTAAAATTATTCTTAGATTTTTGAGACACTTTTTAGCTGCAAAATTCTGCAGATTCGAAAGATAAAGTTTTTTTATTAAAAAAAAAAACGTTGAACGTTTTTTTGATTATTCTAGAAAAGGAATTTTTAAATTCGACATTTTAGAGAAAATTAATAGAATTTTAAGTTTCATTGGTTTTGAGTAGTTAAATAAATCAGATATTTTCAAAGTTCATGCCAAAAAATAATAAAAATTTTGTTGCATAGTGTTACTGTTATTTTAAGTTCTTGCAAACTGATTAAATTTGTTAAAAGTTTTAAAGCTAAACTTAAATAATCGAATATGCCTTTCAATTGTTTCAAAACCAAAGCGAGGAAATCCTATCCATTATTTGTCATATTTGAAATAATAAAATGAAACTTAAACTATCTAACATTTATCTAATTTTTATCATTGTTTTTATGTTTTATGTGTTAAAGAAAAAAACAAACAAATCTAAATGTTTGCTAAAAAAAAATTAAAAAAAATCATATGTGAATAAATTAACAATAATGGAGGTAATTAATAAAATGCACAATTATTTGTTGTTTTAATTGGAAACTGTAACAAAAGAAATAATCATTATTGTTAATTAAGATATAAGAAGATTTTATGTAAGAAAAAAAAAATAATTTTAATTGTTGACAGCACTGAATTTTAAATAAAATGAAATGATATTCAATTTTAAATGTAAGTTTTATGTTTTAAAAAAATTCAAAATTGCAAAAAAAAAACAATAAAAATAAAATAATTGTATTTAAAGAAAATAAAAAAATCTGAAAAAAGCAAAAATGTATTTTTATTTAAAAATGGAACCCAAACATTGTCTATACAAAATTTTCAATACAAACAATTTTCTATAGAAATTTTTATACCGAAAAATTTTCTATGGAAATTTTTATACCGAAAAATTTTCCATAGAAAATTTGTATACCGAAAAATTTTCTATAGAAAATTTTTATGCCGAAAAATTTTTTATAGAAAATTTTTATACCGAAAAATTTTCTATCGAAAATTTTTATAACTAAAATTTTCTATAGAAAATTTTTATAACCAAAATTTTCTATAGAAAATTTTTATAACGAAAAATTTTCTATAGAAAATATTTATACCGAAAAATTTTCTATCGAAAAACTTTCTAAAGAAAATTTTTATACCGAAAATTTTTTATCGAAAATTTTTATACCTAAAATTTTTTATCGAAAATTTTTATACCGAAAAATTTTCTATCGAAAATTTTTATACCGAAAAATTTTCTACCAAAAAATTTTCTTTAGAAAACTTTTCTACCGAAAAATTTTCTATAGAAAATGTTTATACCGAAAAATTTTCTATAGAAAATGTTTATACCGAAAAATTTTCTATAGAAAATGTTTATACCGAAAAATTTTCTATAGAAAATTTTTATACCGAAAAATTTTCTATAGAAAATTTTTATACCGAAAAATTTTCTATAGAAAATTTTTATACCGAAAAATTTTCTATAGAAAATTTTTATACCGAAAAATTTTCTATAGAAAATTTTTATACCGAAAAATTTTCTATAGAAAATTTTTATACCGAAAAATTTTCTATAGAAAATTTTTATACCGAAAAATTTTCTATAGAAAATTTTTATACCGAAAAATTTTCTATAGAAAATTTTTATACCGAAAAATTTTCGATAGAAAATTTTTATACCGAAAAATTTTCGATAGAAAATTTTTATACCGAAAAATTTTCGATAGAAAATTTTTATACCGAAAAATTTTCGATAGAAAATTTTTATACCGAAAAATTTTCGATAGAAAATTTTTATACCGAAAAATTTTCTATAGAAAATTTTTATACCGAAAAATTTTCTATTGAAAATTTTTATACCGAAAAATTTTCGATAGAAAATTTTTATACCGAAAAATTTTCGATAGAAAATTTTTATACCGAAAAATTTTCGATAGAAAATTTTTATACCGAAAAATTGTCTATAGAAAATTTTTATACCGAAAAATTTTCTATAGAAAATTTTTATACCGAAAAATTTTCTATAGAAAATTTTTATACCGAAAAATTTTATAACGAAAAAATTTTTCTAAAAATTTTTATACCGAAAAATTTTTCTAAAAATTTTTATACCGAAAAATTTTTCGATATAAAAATTTTTATACTGAAAAATTTTTCGGTATAAAAATTTTTCTGTAGAAAATTTTTCGGTATACAAATTTTTCTGTAGAAAATTTTTCGGTATAAAAATTTTTCTATAGAAAATTTTTCGGTATAAAAATTTTTCTATAGAAAATTTTACGGTATAAAAATTTTCCTATAGAAAATTTTTCGGTATAAAAATTTTTCTATAGAAAATTTTTCGGTATAAAAATTTTTCTATAGAAAATTTTACGGTATAAAAATTTTCCTATAGAAAATTTTTCGGTATAAAAATTTTTCTATAGAAAATTTTTCGGTATAAAAATTTTTCTATAGAAAATTTTTCGGTATAAAAATTTTCTATCGAAAATTTTTCGGTATACAAATTTTCTATCGAAAATTTTTCGGTATAAAAATTTTCTACCGAAAATTTTTCGGTATAAAAATTTTCTATCGAAAATTTTTCGGTATAAAAATTTTCTATAGAAAATTTTTCGGTATAAAAATTTTCTATAGAAAATTTTTCGGTATAAAAATTTTCTATAGAAAATTTTTCGGTATAAAAATTTTCTATAGAAAATTTTTCGGTATAAAAATTTTTCTATAGAAAATTTTTCGGTATAAAAATTTTCTATAGAAAATTTTTCGGTATAAAAATTTTCTATCGAAAATTTTTCGGTATAAAAATTTTCTATCGAAAATTTTTCGGTATAAAAATTTTCTATCGAAAATTTTTCGGTATAAAAATTTTCTATCGAAAATTTTTCGGTATAAAAATTTTCTATAGAAAATTTTTCGGTATAAAAATTTTCTATAGAAAATTTTTCGGTATAAAAATTTTTCTATAAAAAATTTTTCTATAAAAATTTTTCGATATAAAAATTTTTCCATATGAGAGTTTTCGGTATAAAATTGTTTCTATACAAATTTTTTTAACCAAAAAATTTTCTATAGAAAATTTTTCGGTATAAAAAATTTTTATAGAAAACTTTTAAACCGAAAAAATTCTATAGAAAAATTTTTATAACGAAAAAATTTTTCTAAAAATTTTTCGGTATAAAAATTTTTCTATAGAAAATTTTTCGGTATAAAAATTTTTCTATAGAAAATTTTTCGGTATAAAAATTTTTCTATAGAAATTTTTTCGGTATAAAAAATTTTCTATAGAAAATTTTTCGGTATAAAAGTTTTTCTATAGAAAATTTTTCGGTATAAACATTTTTCTATAGAAAATTTTTCGGTATAAAAATTTTTCTATAGAAAATTTTTCGGTATAAAAATTTTTCTATAGAAAATTTTTCGGTATACAAATTTTTCTATAGAAAATTTTTCGGTATACAAATTTTTCTATAGAAAATTTTTCGGTATACAAATTTTTCTATAGAAATTGTTTCGGTATAAAAATTTTTCTATAGAAATTGTTTCGGTATAAAAATTTTTCTATAGAAAATTTTTCGGTATAAACATTTTTCTAAAGAAAATTTTTCGGTATAAAAATTTTTCTATAGAAAATTTTTCGGTATAAAAATTTTTCTATAGAAAATTTTTCGGTATAAAAATTTTTCTATAGAAAATTTTTCGGTATAAAAATTTTTCTATAGAAAATTTTTCGGTATAAAAATTTTTCTATAGAAAATTTTTCGGTATAAAAATTTTTCTATAGAAAATTTTTCGGTATAAAAATTTTTCTATAGAAAATTTTTCGGTATACAAATTTTTCTATAGAAAATTTTTCGGTATAAAAATTTTTCTATAGAAAATTTTTCGGTATAAAAATTTTTCTATAGAAAATTTTTCGGTATAAAAATTTTTCTATAGAAATTTTTTCGGTATAAAAATTTTTCTATAGAAATTTTTTCGGTATAAAAATTTTTCTATAGAAAATTTTTCGGTATAAAAATTTTTCTATAGAAAATTTTTCGGTATAAAAATTTTTCTATAGAAAATTTTTCGGTATAAAAATTTTTCTATAGAAAATTTTTCGGTATAAAAATTTTTCTATAGAAAATTTTACGGTATAAAAATTTTCCTATAGAAAATTTTTCGGTATAAAAATTTTTCTATAGAAAATTTTTCGGTTTAAACATTTTTCTATAGAAAATTTTTCGGTATAAAAATTTTTCTATAGAAAATTTTTCGGTATAAAAATTTTTCTATAGAAAATTTTTCGGTATAAAAATTTTTCTATAGAAAATTTTTCGGTATAAAAATTTTTCTATAGAAAATTTTTCGGTATAAAAATTTTTCTATAGAAAATTTTTCGGTATAAAAACTTTTCTATAGAAAATTTTTCGGTATAAAAACTTTTCTATAGAAAATTTTTCGGTATAAAAACTTTTCTATAGAAAATTTTTCGGTATACAAATTTTTCTATAGAAAATTTTTCGGAACACAAATTTTTCTATAGCAAATTTTTCGGTATAAAAATTTTTCTATAGAAAATTTTTCGGTATAAAAATTTTTCTATAGAAAATTTTTCGGTATAAAAATTTTTCTATAGAAAATTTTTCGGTATAAAAATTTTTCTATAGCAAATTTTTCGGTATAAAAATTTTTCTATAGAAAATTTTTCGGTATAAAAATTTTTCTATAGAAAATTTTTCGGGATAAAAATTTTTCTATATAAGAGTTTTCGGTATAAAATTGTTTCTATAGAAATTTTCTATAAAAATTTTTTTAACCGAAAAATTTTCTATAGAAAAATTTTTTTAACCGAAAATAATTCTGTAGAAATTTTTTTCGGTATAAAATTGTTTCTTAGACATTTTCTATAAAAAATTTTATAACCGAAAAATTTTCTATAAAAAAATTTTATACCAAAAAATGTCTAAAGAAAAATTTCTATAACGAAGAAGTTTGTGTAGAAAAATCCCTATATCCAAAAATTTTCTATAAAAAAATTTTATACCAAAAAATGTCTAAAGAAAAATTTCTATAACGAAGAAGTTTGTGTAGAAAAATCCCTATATCCAAAAATTTTATATATATAAAATTTATATAAAAAATTGATGGTGAAAGTTTTCTCATATATATATTTTCTAGAAGGGTTTCATAGCGTAACATTTTTAGAAAAATGAATTGATTAGCTCTTTAGGTTTTTAAATTTTTAAAAAATATACGTATTTATTAGTTTAACAATATTACAATGATATTAAGAAAAAATCTCATAAATTTTTGGTAGTTAAACTATCGAAATGCAACAGGTTTTAAGACTTTTAATAGTTTATATACAAATTTAAGGCTTTTTCGAAAAGCTATCATTTATTATCAATTATGGATTCCATAAATTTACATGCCATTATAAGCTGGGCCGCCACCACCTTCGGGCACCACCCAATTAATATTTTGTTGAGGATCTTTGATATCACAGGTCTTGCAGTGAATGCAATTTTGGGCATTTATTTGCAATTTCATATTGCCGCCCTCTTCATTGGGTACATATTCGTAGACGCCAGCCGGGCAGAAGCGTTGTTCGGGACCTTCGTACAAAGCCAAATTGTGATCAACAGGCACACGATCATTTTTCAAGGTCAAATGAGCTGGTTGGTCACCTTCATGATTTGTACCGGTAAGAGCTACCGAAGATAGTAAATCGAATGAGATTTTATTGTCGGGCTTTGGATAAACAATTTGTTGACATTGACTGGCAG
Organism: Stomorhina lunata; assembly: GCA_933228675.1. Lineage (NCBI taxonomy): Eukaryota > Metazoa > Arthropoda > Insecta > Diptera > Rhiniidae > Stomorhina > Stomorhina lunata. The sequence continues at coordinate 34,324,140 of OW121744.1, read as the reverse complement.
GTTTGAGTGTTTCATTATCGGGACCAGCATGTTTAAGAGTATAGGGTTCACGACCACCCATGAAAATAGAGAAACCACTTAAGACAAGGCCACCATATAAGCCCAAAGGATTGTGGAAGCTAGGACGGACATTACGTATACTGTACAAATCCTTCCAGATAAAGGAGTTTTTTATTCTTAAAAGAAAAATATGTTATAAATGTTTTTGTTCAAATCGAATCAAAAGTTAAGGCTTACTTGTCTGGATAAGATTTGGGAGTAAAGCCAGCAGTCTCTTGAGAATCGCCCATAATAGATTCAAAGGCACTTTCAGCGGCCAACATACCTTAAAAACCATATATTTATCAATATTTTTAATATATTTCTGAATTCTTTTTTTCTACTTACCACTCTTCATGGCATAATGGGAACCCTTGATTCTGGGCACATTAAGGAAACCAGCACTGCAACCTATTAAACAGCCTCCTGGGAATGTTAATTTACTAGGTAAACTTTGTAAGCCTCCCTCGTTAATGGCACGAGCACCATAGGCAATACGTGTAGCTCCCTCAAAAGTGTCTCTTACTTTAGGATGAGTCTTAAAACGTTGGAATTCTTGGAAAGGACTGATCCAGGGATTTTGATAATCCAAACCAACTACAAAACCTACTGCTACCGTAGGTGTGGGTTCATTTAAATGATACAAAAAGGAACCACCATATGTAAATTTATCCAAAGGCCAACCAATAGTATGTTCAACCAAGCCGGGTCTAATTTTAAAAAGAAAATGTATTATGTTTTGAATATCTTAAATAAATAAAAAAAACTTACTGATGCTTCTCTGGTTGAATTTCCCAAATTTCCTTAAGGCCAATACCATAAGTCTGAGGCGAACTACCCTCATTTAAATTGAATTGATTCATGATCTGTTTGCTCAAGTGACCACGACAACCTTCAGCAAAAATAGTAGTCTTAGCATGCAATTCCATGCCACGAGCAAAAGTATCCTTTGGTGAGCCATCCTTAGCAATACCAACATCATTCGTAGCAATGCCCTTAACACTGCCATCTTCATGGAAGAGCACTTCAGAAGCAGCACAGCCGGGATAGATTTCGACACCCAAAGCCTCAGCCTGTTCGCCCAACCATTTGACCAAGTGACCCAAACGAACAACATAGTTGCCGTGATTATCCATAGGCCATCCCTTGAAAATAGGTATGGGAATTCGGCCAGAAGGTGTCAAATACGAAAATTTATCCTTAGATACTGGTGTATTGAGGGGAGCACCCAATTCTTTCCATTCTGGTATAAGCTCATTTAATGAAATCGGATCAATTACGGCACCAGATAAAATGTGACCTCCAACTTCAGCTGATTTTTCCACAACACAAACGCGAATTTCTTTTTCTTGCTCGGCAGCTAATTGCTTAGCTCTTATCGCCGCTGACATACCAGCAGGACCACCACCAACAATCACAATATCAACTTCATCTACAAATCGCTCCATATCGATTTCTGGAAATTTGTATTTTTTATATTTAACAATTTAAACTATTAAAGAAAAAAGTGTAAAAAATACCTTTCCATCTTTCGTCTTTATCTCGGGGACATACTGTGTAATGGGTGGTAATTTTTGGGTATTTGGCAACATCAGAAACGCATCGGGTGGCTAAGGGTTTTATGAGTTTGTTAACTAAAATAAATAATTATAATTTAGTGAAATGTATATTATATTTCCGTAGCATTTATGTAACTTTTAAAATTATGTCTAGTATGAAAGCTATGGGCGGGCTTAGGTTTATGTCATAAATTATTTTTTAAAATTAATGATTTTTAAATTATATATATAATAAGTAGAAATCCTATTAGGTCTATTTCATAAATTATTTTTTAAATTTATTGTTTTAAAATTAGATGAATAATTAGTAGGAATACTGAAAAAACTATGTGCCACATAGCAGTGTGGAATGTTGCATTTTCTATTACGTTACGGACTTGGGTGACACGGTGTGCTGCGTGTCACCCATTGTTAAATGTCAGTAGTTAAGATTATCTATTTATCTGGACACTTAAGCGAAATTGAAAACGAAAATTAAATTAATACTAAACACTTTTTGTACGAGAAATATTTTTCGCTGAATATTATTTTATTAATATTATTTTGATGCTGAAAGAGAGAATCGCAATTGCGGGAAATCATTCCTATGGGAGATAAATGGATCAATCGCCACCAATTTGAAAAGCGTTGACTACATTATCAAATCAAATATCTCAACCAAATAAAATGAAAGCAAGCTACACAGGTTAAATCGACTAATGAAGTGAAAATGTCAACTCAACATAAAAAAAAATCGTTCCTTATCTGGAAACCGCATAAAAGCAAAACATTTGTCGAAATCGCATAAAAAGAATAAATATTTCAGAATCGCAGGATTTCAGGTGGTTTGCTACATGGGAAATAAGATAAGAAAGTTAGAATAATTTATCGACTTAATGGTTTATTATCATCTCCATCATCGAATAAAAATAGTTTAAATGACATTTCACTTTTTATAACGTTTTAGAAAGATTAATTAATTCACAATTTGCCGAACTTCATGATGTCATCCACATATTTGGAAGTTGTGCGACCAATTTACTACATTCACTATTCATAAACATTAGTTCTTTATGGTGCTTCATCGCCAAAAATCAAATAAGGTTTATCGACACAGCTTTGATTACTTAAAAATTAAAAAAAAAATGGTCCACGATTTAATTCCAGTTTGAACGAATATCAAAACGCTCTGAGAATGTCAGTTGCAACCCTCGAATTACAGAGGAGATGTTTTATGAACTCCACCTCGTAACCACAGGTCCTACAAAAGTCTCTCATTGTAACTTTCAACCTAACCTTCCAATTAGTTGGTGTCATTTTCTGACTGACAAAACTAAGGAGAACATTTCCTATATCGATTAATGGATTGACATAAATCTGGTATTATAACATACTCAAACAGACCTACTTATCATTTGCGAAATTGCTTTTGTTACGCTGGAGGAATTTCGTATGCGTATTTCTATTAAAATGTGTTACGCAGGGGGGGGAGGTAAAAATCTACGAAAATAACGTTACGTAATTTGTGAACAGCCCCTAAGAGCTTTTGTTTTTTCGCAATTGCTTAAAAACTATATGATTTTGATCATTTTAGTTTATAGAACTTTCTGCGCTGATGCTTTGTTGACCCAATTCCAAAATTTGTATTTAATGTTTCTTGTAGTTTAAAAGTTATGTTTCTTGCTTCTCCTGTAAAAAAACTAAAAGTGCAGTTACGCCCTTTTGCAACTCAGTTGACGATATGTATTTTTTTTCGAAACTTCGGGATTTAAATAAGTAAATTCATGTAATTTCTGGGATCGATTGTTATCGGTTTATATCTACAAAATACTTATAAATTTAATTAAAAAAGTACAATTAAAGATCATTTTATAAGCGTTTTTGTACTCTTCCGTGTATTTAAAAGACTTTTGATATTGTGTCTTGAATAGGAGGAATGGTCAATTATGGGCCGATTCCTACAATATAAGGTAAACTGATTTCGGGAACCACAAGCAATATTTATGCTTAATATAATTTAAATATAGTTAAGTTTAATATTAGTGAAAGTTATTCCTATGGGAGGTACCCGAAATAGTAATCCTATTTTGCCCAAAAGTATAAGGGTCTGTGCCAAATTTCATAAAATGATCTTAAACGTTACGATGTGTACTTTGATAATAGGCTTACATGTATATATGGCCGGACGGACATAGTGATCGACTCAAGAAGTGATTCTGATTCGATCACTATATTAAAAGTGGTTCTCAGACCAATATTTATATGCAATACCTACAAACATCAGCACAAACCCAATATACACATTCCAGCTATGGTGAAGAGTATAATATTAGGACTTGGGGAAAAAAGTCTATAAATTAAAAAATATGTATGTATGAACGTAATACAATTTCAACATTTTACAATATTTCAATAAATTTCCTTATTTCAAAGAATAGGTTTAATTAACTAAATACAACAAATTTTATTTCAAACACTTTTTAGATCAAGTGTTCTTAAAGAAATCAAATTTCCTAACAGATTAGGACTAAAAAATCCCAAAAAAATTTCTAATTTGCATACGCTAGTGCCACCTAGTCAAACAATTTCTTTAGCATAAAAAGGTCTAGTTCAAATACAAAGTTTATAAATTAAACAATATAGCCATAAGTATAAATAAATTTAATACAAAACTAAAAGAAAAACTAATAGGTATTCTTCATTTCTTTAGATTGAATCTTCAACATCATCAGAATTTGCCACGAACTCTTCTTATTTTAATTAAATGAATAGTTAATAATTTTTGAGAAATTTATATTAATAGAACTTAATTAATTTAAATGCAAAGACTGCCTATAGTAGAGACCATCATCAAAACCGTCCATCAAAAATCTTATCAATTTTTATGAACAAATCATAATTATGTAACAAAAATAAAGCAACAATTGATAATACATTGTAGTAGAAAAAATTTAAAAATAAAATGATCAAAATTCACAAAACTTACCTCTTGCTAACTTGAGCAAAGCCGACATCCTCTAGTCTTTTTTTCCAATAATTTCTAAATAGATTTTAGACTTAGATTTATTAGGGACTGCAACGAAGATTTTACAAGAAAAACAAAGGTTGTTAATAATATTTATTGTTGTGCTTAATTTTTACTAAATAAATAAAAAAAAATAATCTGCACTAGAAACTGACTGCTCCACTCGTCGTTTTTAAATAAATTAAACACAAAACAACCGGTGGTGGGAGCCAAACAGTGTTGTCGGTATGGAAAATTTTGTTAGCAAGAGCAATAAACTTGGCAAAAAACCATGTATTTTTAAGTTCAAAGTTCTTAAATATCCTTGTTTTCTTTTTAATTATTTTACTTTTTTCATTTGTTTAATACTAACTAACTTCTATTAAAAATTATTTAAGTAATTTGCTATTAACATTTTTTTCACTGAGGCAATACTTTTTCTACTAATAAAAACAAAAGCAGCAGAAAAACAACAATAACAATGTTAAGCAAGAAAATAAATTGAACTTTAGACTTTGACGTACGTGTGCGTGTGTTTTTGTTTGTGATATTTTCGTTTTTTTTTCCTTTGCTTATAAACCTTTTTGTTGAAATTTTTCTTAAACTATTCACTACCTCACTTTTAACACATATAATGTAATATTTAGAGTACAAAGTCTGTGTTTTATGTACTATTGACTCTAATTTGTCAAACTATTTTTTTAATTTCTGATGCACTGTGATTTAGTTTCAGCTGTACGAAAACAACCGAACATGCCACATATACGGCAGGTCAATAAACAGCTGTTTAAGTGAAGGGATGCCATATCAAAAATTTGTTTAGAAGATTTTAATGTGGCCCACCAAATATTTCAATAATGTTCGGCTAAGTTACAGAAATTAAATAAAACACAGTGGCTACATAAAAAATGAACACACTAACAATATATTTCCTTAATTATGGCCGGAAACTTCAAATGGGCAAACAATAATTTCCTATATTGCAAGTAAAGGAAATTTCATCAAATTATCTTCAGAATTGCGAACTGTATTTTGATTACAAGCTTTGCATGGGTCCTATCTAGACGTTTAGGCACATAGACTGTACATAGAACTGAGATCATATGGTCTAGTAAGCAACAAAAAATAGCTAGCTGAGTTATGAGGAGAATCGTTTTTTTTTTTTGAAAAATTAGTTTTTTTCTAAAGCGTCTGGCCGGAACTTGCGACCTCAGGTATGCTAGGCGGATGACTAACCTGCTATAGCACAAGTGTATTAAAACTGCATAAAATGTGCGTTTGTTTACATATTATAAGGTAGAAACACAATTGGGACGAATGACTAATTTCGTCCAGCACGACGAATTCGGATTTAAAAATTCGTCTTGTAAATTCGTCGATTGAACACATTTGCGACGAATAAACGTTGTTGACGCCATTTTTGTTGATTTTTTATTTGCACAAATTACTTACACTTTCGGACATATCGCGCACTCACAACATTTGCAATTTTTTTTTTATTTTATTCTTTTATTATTACACAAGATTATTGTATTTAAATAATTTTATTTGAAATAAATATTTAACAAGAACACATATAATTTCTAATATTTTACAACAGAAATATATATACAGCCACTCTAATCCAGTTTAGTCGTCGTTCGTCTGCGTATGAAATGGAAATAAACCTATCGCACTGTTCGATACGCACGACGAATTTCGTCGTACGCATCAATTGTGAGCACACTCATATAAGCCCATATGTTCTATTTCTAACGACGAATATTCGTTCCGAAAAATTGGTCGTTCGTTCCAATTGTGTTTCATACTATATTCATATAAAACAAGTAAGAAAAGCTGTAATCGGTCAAGCCCGACTGTTAATGCCAAAAGGCCTTATATGGCCTCAAGCATTAATATTGTGACATGCAGATACACCCTATCTGTTAGTCATATATATGAAAGCTGATTGTTTTAAGCAACGTCAAAATCATGATGTCTCGTTCTCAAATAAGGCCTAAATCCAAATGTCAAGCGGTCCAAAACGTCAAAAATGTTGTTTCCGTTTTGAGTCCTACTAACTTATCCTCCTTCTTGTACTAACCACCAACAGAAAAGGTAACCAATAAAAATCCTCTCTTATATTGTCCAAAATCCTAAAACATTTTTGTTCTTATTTACTTTTATTTTCATATTGTCCGCTGGGTTTTCAACCAATTGAGCAAACAAATCAAAGCTTAATTTGTTAAACCAGCTCAGAGATCAAATAATCGAATTCTGCTTTCCAAACCAGCTCTTCATCCCAACACCGACTATATAATACCCCTCACTACTTAGTTCACATATGGACCAACAATCAAACAAGTCTTCTTTAAGTCTTAGAGACATACAAATACTTGTATTTGCTATATGTTTTCAAAATTTCATGATTTTGGTAGACTTTTGTCGTTTCTATCTCAGGACCTGATATGGGAGCTAGAGCTAATTGTGGGCCAATTGATACTAAATTTTGGTTATCGGTTTATATTTACAAAATATTTATCTGTGCAAAGTTTTAGTAAGAAAATGTAATTATCTTTAGACTTTTAAGCGTTTTTGTGCTTTTAGTTAGTTGCTAAGAAGTTGACCATAAATGGATTATTTTCGTAGTCGACTTTGAATTTGCTTGCAGGAATACAACTCTCATGCATGGTCTTCTCGACCGTGTACAAGAGGTGGCTGAGTTGGTAGGGTAGCCAACTCTATTGAATCATTGGAGCTTCGTCGTAATGTGGGTTGCATTTCACTGTTCTATAGAAACTATAATGGCATGTACTCTAATGAAATCAGGGATCTTGTTCCTGAAAGCCGTACATTTCTTCGTAGCACATTTAATTCAACAAGGGCTCATCCCTTTGTAGTCGATTTTCCAGTGGATCGCGCTACTCACTATAGATAAAACTCGTTTTTAGCCTATCTAATTATAATATACGAAAGTTCAAATCGAATATCCACAAACACTACTCCCTCTATCCTCCTTCCCACAATCTAATTCCTAGTTCCATCACAATGCATATGTAGGGGCCATCTCCTGGGGTTAGTCTAATACCAAAAATGTGATTTACTTTTGGGATTTATGGCTCCTACTTAAACGGTCAAATGGTATGTTTTGGGTTAAATGTCTTACCATTTTAATTTGTCACTAATTCAAAACGAATTTTTTTATATTTTCATTTTAATATTTTGCTTTTTATTTCTTATGTTTTTCACAATTTTATAAAGTTTTATTACTTTTTGAGTTATTTTTTAATAATAGTTTTTTTTAACATAATAATACATTTAATATTTAAAACTGTTACTAAATAAAACATTAAAAATGTATGATTTCATTAAGTTTAAGTGAATTTTATATCCAGCCCTGTTAAAAAATTCACTTTTTTTTGTGTGTGTAACCTTAAACATTATAATTGTTGTGGCACTAATTTGTTTAATTATATATAAATTTTAGGTTTTTAATAGTAATTTTATAAATAGTATACGATGTTTTACTTTATTCGATTTATGTTTCAAGTCTTTAAATTATTTACAGAGATTAATGAGATTGAAAGAGAGAGACATCTGTCAAAATGTCATTTCTAATTTCTTAATTTGACATTTTCAAAATATAGTCCAAATCAGAGTCCAGGTCATCGCTGTCATTGTGTTGATCATTTGCTAGTTCGGAACTGAGTTCATCGCTATTGATCTTGTCGTTTTGTTGGTCTTGTTGTTGGTGCTTGTCGAAGAGTACCTTGATTGCCTTATCGACTGGATTTTCATTATCGGCATTTTTATCGGCTTCGTGTATTAGCTTGACAGCTTGTTTCAATTCATTTTTACCCATTACCGATTGTGAAGAGTTGTTGTCATTTGATTTTTCTATGCTTTTGCCAAAATTAGAGGGAGTGCGGCCAAAACGCATAAAATTATCGGGTCTGCTGTAACGCATAAAGTTATTATTAATGGGTATTTTGGGAGAGCTGCGGCCAAAGCGCATAAAATCCTGGCCGGGGGCACGACCAAATCTCATAAAATCCTGTCCGGGGGCACGACCAAATCTCATGAAATCCTGACTAGAAGCACGTCCAAATCTCATAAAATCCTGGCCGGGAGCTCGACCAAATCTCATAAAATCCTGGCTAGGAGAACGACCAAACCGCATAAAGTCCTGGCTGGGAGAACGACCGAATCTCATAAAATCTTGACTGGGTTGTCGGCCAAAACGCATAAAATCTTGACCCGGCGAGCGACCAAATCTCATAAAATCTTGTCCAGGAGCACGACCAAAACGCATAAAATCTTGACCTGGCGAACGACCAAATCTCATAAAATCTTGACCCGCAGCACGACCAAAACGCATAAAGTCTTGTCCTGGAGTGCGGCCGAAGCGCATAAAATCATTTGAGCCACCCCTACCGAAACGCATAAAATCATTTTTATTATTCGTAGCTCTTCCGAAACGCATAAAATTATCACCACGCGAATCTCTGGCTGTCTGCTGGCTACGTTCCAAACGCATACCATGATTTTTACTGACAAATTCCTGATCCAAACCATTGACCAAAGGAAATTTTTCGTATGATCTTTTGCCGAAACGCATAAAGTTATCTTGCAGCGTCTTCTTTTTCTCATTGTCTCCGGGATTCAGTTTAGATAAAAATATAGATTTGGCATTATTTTGGTGAAACTTAAGTATAACAGCATTTCGGGAATAATCAATATTCGCCGATTCAATGGGTTGACGGAATGTTAATTCGGTTTTGTCGTCCATATTTTGTATAATTGGTATATCATCGTCATTTGGTAAATCGTCTAGAGTGAAGTTATTTTCATCAATGTCTTCTGGAACTTCATCGTTTTCATTGGATTGTCCGAATTCCGAGGCCGATGGTGGTGGTAGTAGTAGGGAGTAATCGGTTAATTTATCATTTATGGCGTTGTCTGTATACTGGGGAGCATTTAAGACTTTACTCAGACTTGTAGTGTAGAAAAGTTGAAGGAAGAAAATGAGTATTAAGAATGGACCCATGTCAGCGAGTTACAGTAAGCTGGGAGTCTGAAATTATAGAGAAGTAGATATATAATTAAAATTGCGCTAATTTCAATAAGTTTTTTATTTTAAAACTGTCAAAATAGAATAATTGGAAAATTTATGGAACCGTTACCGGTATAATACTGTAATGTCAAATATCTCATAAACTATAAGATAATTGTACACCTAGTAGATCTGCGCTATTTCAAAATATACTTTGTATTGATTCTTAGGGTAAATATCTTAATATCTTGTTAAGCTTAAAGATTCCCTACATCGATATGATAGCTATAATTTTTTATCAGGTTATGACCCCTACATATGCATTGTGATGGAACTAGGAAATAAAGTTGAGGGAAGAAGGATAGAGGGAGAAGTGTTTGTGAATAATTGACTTAAACCTTTAGATATTGTTAATAGAAAGAAAGATTGATGATTGATTCACTAAACGCTCACGCCCAGAACATCAAGAGTTTCTGATTCTTAATATTTATATCACCCATAATCACAGATTAACCAATATGCTCCGTAACGCGTTTGTGTGTTAACAGACAACATTGGGTCTTACGAGCATTAAAATCGACCCTGTTTAAACGACCCCATTTGGAGATTGCAGTTAGGCCAGAATTTAATTTCCCTTTTGGCATTAATCTACGACGAACTTGGCCTATAGTTGAATGAATACGAATGTAAAATGTTGCTATCATCTGCAAAAGAGTAGATAGAATTGGAAGTTTGACAAAGAAGGTCATTAAGAAATATATATAAATAAATATATAAATATATATAGTGCGATCTCTGAAAAAGCTCGATATAAGCCGAGAGAAATTGAGACCTACGCCAAAAGCAAGTCGTTTTGATAGAAGTGCTCCATGTTACACTCTGTCGAACTTGGGAATATAGAAAGCTATAACTTTACTTTCGCCAAAATGGTAAAAAGAACTGCACCTTTTTTCGGATAGGACCTATACGAAATCCATACAGTGGTCGTTTAGTGGGTTATTAGACTCCAATTATTTGATAGCATATTAACTCGTGTTTTTAAAAGAAAATTCAAAAAATTGAATTTTGAGTGCATCAAGGCTAAGATTAATAAATATTACGGAGACTCGTAGTAAAGCAGTGGTTTCTGAATTTCGAAGTGTCCGTAGAAGCAACGAAGAATGCCGAACGTTATGATGTTTAGTTAAGGTCTCACAACAGAAACAATTGAAAAAAATCTCAGAGATTAAAATTGGAAGAGATTATATACACTATAGGCATTACGTGGCTTAGTGGTTTCAATTTTTAATGATCACTTGGGTATCAGAAGGCTTTCCACAAGATTTCTGCCGCATTTGCTCACTATCAAACACAAACGCCACCGTTTTACAGTTTTGAGGTTATGTTTGGCGTTGTTCAACAGCAATATGGACAAGCTTTTGCATCTTTTCCAAGTCGTTAAAGAAACTTGGCCGCACAAGCTTCGAAAATGCCGAACGCGCTGAATGCGATTTAAGGTTATATGTCGAAATACTAAAAAATACAGGTAGCGAATTTGTACTACCATATCTCTCTTAACAACTAATGTAAGTCATTAGCACATAACATAAAGGAGCTGTTTGTCGTGACGTAGCAAACATCAACAATAACGCATACTACCCTACACACCTATATTGGGTTAAGGTAGGGCTAACTAAAATTTAAAGACGACAGCAAATAATGATTAAATGAATGATATGAATGGTAAGTATTTATGATATGCAGTAAAATTTTAAGCTAAAATGACAAGTGTTGATTGTCAATCTCTCAAGTGCTGCATAGGGTAAATACAATTAAAGATACCGAATATGAAAACTTACTTAACGAAAACTTACGCAACGAAAATATACATTGTATCGCATAGCTGCATATTGCATATCTATTGTAGGTAAGTACAGAGATGCTTTTTAAACTCATACAAGTAAGAAAGTGCTATAGTCGGTCAAGCCCGACCATACGATACCCTTAACACTAAGGTCCAAGATGTTCTTTTTCCTGTATAAAGACAAATATTTGCTAAATTTTGCTATTATACAAACATTTTCTAAAAACTTATATATTTAAGCTATTTCCGTCATTTTAACTTATATGAGAGCTAGGGTCAAATGTGGATCGATTATCTCGAAATTGATTACATTTGTTACAAATATATTACGTATGCAAAAAATAAACTTAAAATTCCCATTATCTTCAGAGTTTTGTCTTTTTTAGAGCGCATTGACAGAAGAGTTTGTATAGGAGCTATGGTCAGTTGTGGACCGATTTCAAGGAAATTTGATACAGTGATTTTGATTTACATAAGCAGTATTTGTTTTAAATTTCATGAAAAAATATTGATATTTGTGGTCAAAATATATATCCCGGGAAGTGGGACCTATAGGAGGTACCATAAATAATGGACCGATTAAGTTTGACACATCTTAGGGTGACCTTAATTGGTACAATATGCACCGAAGATGGAAGATTTTTAATGCTTAAAAATTTCTTTCCACAGCAAATTATTTTATATCGTTACAATTTTAAGTTCTTTCCAAGGCTCATTAATATTATTTTTGGTTTCTCTTAGGATAGTCTACATTTGATCTTATGTGGAATTTAAATTGGATCTAACAAGAACTTGTTTGGACAAATATTTTATGAAAAAAATATCTGTGTTAATTGACCGCAACGTTGTTTTCGATGCTCGATTATTTTTTAGGACCATTTAAAAGACCGAACTTATATTTTTATTAATAAAACTGTATTAGTTAAAAAAATGGTTAATTTACATCCTAATTTCAAATTTGCACATATTTTGTTTGACAAGATGACTTAAGATAGCGTTAATCAAAGGATTACTGTATGGTCAATATATTTAGACAGATTACATTTAAATAATATGGCAACTGTTTCGCAATAACGTTGAGATAAGGTAAGTGTTTTGTGGATTATTTCGCTATATCTATAATGATAGCTTTGAGATAAGAACGAATGTTAATTGTTAACGGTATTAAGAACTATGTAGGTAACGTTTACATAACGACATTAGTATCTGTATGAATATCGAAAGCGCTTAATTTAAGGTATATCCATGGCTAACAGTAGTCATGGTGAAAGGGCATCATAGAGACTAGTATGTAGTTAATATGCTAATTGCAAATATGTAGATACATATTTGTATAATCGCATGGTTGGCTTTTAACACTCAAAATATGTAACTAACTGCAATTGTTTTCTTCACTTTAAAAATTTTGTAATGTTTATTTATTTTGTCTTGTTTTCGTAGGTGAATTTGCATAATTTATTACAAAGATTTAAAAAAAGTTTGCCTCCGTTTATTAAGTTTATTATTATATTGTGCAATTACCGTTAAAAATCGTTAAATGAATAAAATTTTCAAATCTTTTTATACCCACTACAAAAAGAATGGGTTGTATATTGAGATTGTCGTTCCGTTTGTAATTTCCTTAATATTGACTCAAAAACCAAAAGCGATATATATTCCGAATCCTTATGAAATTTAGCGATGTCCGTCTGTCTTTTTGTCTGTTGACATCACGATAACGAATAAACGAACGGAGCTAGCTCACTGAAAAAATATTCTTCATTTCTGAGAAAAGTTTGGTATTGAAATTGGGCGAAATCGGTTAACATTTAACCATAGCTCCCGTATAACCTCGCCTAGGCTAATCGCTTATTTGCTAAAAAATAGCAAACTATAATAGCTATAATGATCAAATTTGGTATATAGAAGTTTTACATAAGCAGTGCTTTACTAGGCAGCTTATAAAATTTCATCAAAATCGGTTCACATTTAGCCATAGCTCTCATACAAAAAACTTATGAAAACAGCCTAAATTTCACCTTGAATACACTTAAATGCCAATAAAGAGTGCTCTGAATAAAATTTGTAGTTGGATTTTCTTAAATAAAAATCAAACCTTTTAATATAAAGACTCTACAAAATACGCAAATTTAATGACATATTATACAAAATCATTTAGCATTAAAATGTTTACTTAGTACTCGGGTTTTGCAAAATTATCGACTTTTTTCGGAAACCCTCCCATTAAAGATTTTACAGTTGCTTCTGATACCTTTTTAAACCATGTGTTCCACCTGCGCTTAAAATCGGACATGTTCTTGGAAATCTTTCCTGTGTTCTTCAACTCCTTTTTTACCAGAGCCCAATACCTTTCCACAGGCCGAAGTTCTGGACAGTTAGGTGGATTTGCCTCTAGTGGTACAAAAATGACATTATTCTTTGAGTACCACTCAAGTGCCTTTTTTCCATAATGGCATGATGCCAAATCGGGCCAAAAAAAATGTAGTCACTCTGTGCTCTCTTAAAAAGGGTAACATCCGTTTTTGTAGGCACTCCTTTATATAAATTTCTGTGTTTATTGTGCCAGATGCCACAAATACTTTACTTCTTTTGCCACAACTGCAAATAGCTTGCCACACGAGAAACTTCTTAGGGAATTTTGTTTGTTTTTTTGTGCGAAACTCTTGCCGAACATTGCCCCGTTTATCAGCAACATAAAAATCTTGACCAGGAAGTTGAGAAAAGTCTGCCAGTACGTATGTTTCATCATCCATCACACAACAGGTGTATTTTTTTATAAAATCAGACTTAAATTTTTTCGCTCGTTTTTTTGCTTCTAAGTTCTTTATAGCATTGCGATCTGGAACCTTTTGGACTTTGTATGTCTTCAGTCCAGCATAAGCTTTGACTCTATGTGCAAAATTCGTAGAACATTTCACAGTACGAGCTGCTTTTCTTAAAGAAGTGTTAGGCGCTCTTCGAAAGAGTCGCTCGACTTCTTTTGCCTTACCAATATCTGTAGGACCTTTTTTCCTCCCTGATCTAGGTTTTCTTTCAATGCTCAGGTTTTCCTTATACCGTCTGATGGCATTAGAAACCGTTCGAGGGTCAACTTTCAAATTTTTAGCTATTTTTTTAAAAGTCCATGACGGATTTTTTTGAAAAGTTTTAATTATATTTTCACGAACTTTTTTTCGCAGTCCATTTTGATTAAAATAACTATTGAAAATTAATAATTTCTAAAATAATAGTATCTGACATATCTATAGAAACTAACTTGATCAAAAAATAAATTATTTCTTGCACTATGGATAAATTTTGTCTAAAATAGTAAATGCATATTTTTTTTAGAACACTCTTTAAATGTAAAACTATAACAAATATTTCCACTAAATTTAGCACAAGGAAGTCTTATATCAATGCCAGCTAACGTGCAAAGTTTTGTCAAAATCCATCACCATTTGACCATAGCTCCCATATAAAAAACTTACGGAAAAACAAAAAGAAAAGGGGGTTTATGTCCGTCAGACAAAACCGCGATAGCTCCTTAACTACAAGAGGCGAAATTTTACAAAAGTATTTTCGATATGTTATGGAAGTTGTGTACTAAAAATGGCTGAAATCGGTTCACATTTAGTTAGAGCTCCCATATAACCCTGCCCCGGGAATCACATTTATGCTGATCAATTGAATACAATTGTAATAGCTATGACGACTAAATTTAAAATAGGGATGTTTTATGCAACTATTGGTCAGTATGTCAAATTTTATAGAAATCGATCCATATTTGACTGTAAAAAACACTCCCGGAAACCAAAAAATGCAGCAAAAGTCAGTTAAAAGCTATTAAATTAGAAACTATGACTCTAATGACCTAAATATCAGCCAGTGTATACAATTTTGTTACAATCGGTCAACATTTGGCTATAATTCTTGTATATATAACATCCCCTTTTTATATCTACAATCAAAAAGAATTGGAAGTACAATCAGCATATAAAGATTGCACCAAGGAAATTTGATAGCTATTAATCAATGTCCAGACTTTATGTATGGTAGATGCATTAGGAATTCCTTACAAAATACATGGACCTGTCTTATTACTATCAACATGTTTATCCTAACTAAATATTAAGCTAAACGAAAAGTATTTAACAACTTATTAATGTAAAACCATACCAGGGGCCAAATTACGGCATTCGATATCGATCGAAATCTTAAATGTTTTCAAAACATTTGTATAGCATACTTTAGGGATAATCAAAATTATTTAAAAGATGCACAGTTTACTATATTTTTTTCAAGTTATTTGCCAAAAGATAAACAATAGTAAAAGAGTTTTAATTGAACTAAATATATGTTTTTAAAAACGAATCAAAATGGATACCAAATTGCAATAAACTTTTTGCATCAAAGTAACTTTCAACATCCCTAAAGTATACTTCACAATATTCGCTTAAAAGTCTGGCGCCAAATTACCGCATTCGATATCGATCGAAAACTCAGACTTTTAAGCGAATATTGTGAAGTATACTTTAGGGATGTTCAAAGTTACTTCGATGCAAAAAGTTTATTGAAATTTGGTATTCATTTTGATTCGTTTTTAAAAATATACAGTTCAAATAAAACTCTTTTACTATTGTTCATCTTTTGGCAAATAACTTTAAAAAAATATGATAAACTGTGCATCTTTTAAATAATTTTGATTATCCTTAAAGTATACAAATCTTTTGAAAATATGTAAGATTTCGATCGATATCGAATGCCGTAATTTGGCTCCTGATTTTTCGATCGATATCGAATGCCGTAATTTGGCTCCTGATTTTTCGATCGATATCGAATGCGGTAATTTGGCCGCAGGTTACGATACCGAATTTTGTTCAAAGTAAATAATAGGGAAACCACTTACATACTTTTAAATGTTGAGCTATAAATCTCCTGCAACCGAATTTTATTTTGCCAACAATACCAACTAGCGTAACATTTTTTTCGAATTTGGTCCACATTTTGAATTAGCTGCACCCTCGTAGATATATGAGATATGTTTCTAAATTTAATACAACTTAATGGTGGGTATATAAGATTCGGCACAGCCGAATATAGTACTCTTACTTGTTAATACTTGAAAAAAAATGAAGAGTGTAAATGAAGAATGAATTACAAAATTTGTATTTAATTTTTCTTTTAAGTATGAATGATAACTTTTTCTTAGTAAGAAAAAATAACCACAAAACAGGTTTGATTAGAATATATAATTATTGCATTTCAAAATTTTATAGAACAATATGCTAAAAAAAAAATCGAAATTTGTAGAAAATTGATTCACATTTGATCTCAGTGTGGAAGGGGATACATCAGTGTTGCCACTTTAGGTGTAATTACACATGTCATGTGTAATTTTTATTTTCATGTGTAGACGATGTGTAACTGGCTGCATGTGTAACTCATGTGTAATTTAAATTTTTTTCGTTTTTGTGTGATAGCTATCGTAATATTTCTTAACTGTTTTCAACACATGCATTTCAAAAAGTAAAAATGTATACGTCCTTTTCGAAATCCAAATAATTAATATAATGCAAACTTTTTAATGTAACTACATTCATAAAAATGGATGTCTTAAAATCCCAATACTTATTGGAAAAAAATATGCTTCTAGATAGCCTAGAGTTTTATATCGAGGCAATTCGTCAAATTAAAAAAACATTTAATTTTAGTGACGATATTTATACAATTGTGGATATTGTGATCCCAAAATAGCAACTGCACTCTTAGATTTTTGGGCTTCACAGCAATTTGGAGCCAGAAGATTATTGGATAAAGGTTTCTGATTTAAAGAATACCTTGGAAGACAGATTGTTTCCTACTTTGCAAAAAGTTATTAACTATATTTTAATTTCGCCGTATATGAACGCTGCTGCCAGGGAAGTACTTTAACACTCGTTAATGTAATGAGCTATCATGTGACCATGCCGCGAGTTGTCCCATATGTTAGAAGGGGACGTCCAAAACATTGATGAAAAGACCATGTAGACTTTGCCTACGAAATTTGATAATATGCGCACAAGATCGAAAAGCATAGAATTCTAAAATTGCTCAGCCTTTGACCTTAATAGGTTGTAAATACCCAGTAAGAAAAAAGGTTAATTCTCAAATTGAGGATGATTTGAAAATAAATGTTTTTTCAAAGGTCAAACGTTTGATACTGATTTGACACTGATTTATTCTTAAATCAGTGTCAACAAAAAGGGGACTTTATTCTCAAATTGAGAAATGCCTTTATTCTCAAATCATTATCAAACCTCATTCTCAAAGTTTTTTCAAATGTAGATATCATCTACATGTGGAACATAAATAAAATAGCGTTGTATTTTTGATATTTTTGAGTTTGCTTATATTGTTTTTGAAAACGGTGCATCATATTTGAATTCTTTTGCTTAAAATATATTTTTTTATTGTTAGGTAAGAAAAATTTTAAGAAACAAAGAAAATTTCCTTATGCATATGAATATTATTGAACTTTTAATCTTGACATTTTTTAAGCAAGGTTTTATGGTGAAATATGGATCAATTTTAAAAAATCCGAATGAAATAACGAATTTCTTTAAAATGCAATGCCATTCCATTAAAATATCTTAAACATTAATTTTTTTAAACATAAATTATTTTTTTAATGAAATAAAGATTGATATCAAATTTATTTAACACCATTTTTCAAATTATTCTTAAATCATCTTAGGTTTGATAATGATTTGAGAATAACCTTTATTCTCATTTTGAGAAACTATCATTTTTCAAACGTTTATTCTCAAATGAACCCTCATTTGAAAATTAATGTAAATCTCAAACATCTGTTTAGGTTTGAAAAAAGTTTGAAAAAAACTTTTGATATCAAATTTAAAAGTCATTTCAAATGTTTGACACTGTTCTTACTGGGTATAGGCCAAGTAAGTATGTTATTTTGCCAAAAAAAAACATGTGTAATTCCTAATTTCATGTGTAATTTTGGTATGTTACATGTGTAATTTAACATTTGGTTGGTGGCAACACTGGGATACATAGATAGTTCTATTGTACTGATTTCAATAACTGCAAGTAATTACCATTAACATTAACCACGATTTTTTTTTGTTTATTTATTATTATTTGCTATAGTTATTCAGATTTCAGCCATTAGTTTTAGACTTTTGCAGATAAAAATACTTACACAAACCCACGTCTGGCGAACAAAACGGAAGTGTGAAATTTCATAATTACACATAACGGTACATAGTTACATTAAATAACTGTTTTTTATACTGCAGTTTCAAAGTGAAGGGCCAACTACAATAATTTTGCTCTATGTTTTATAAAAGACTTTTTCCATTAAATCTGTAATTCAGATCCGATAACCACCAAATACACTGATGCATATTCCTATAAACGCATTTAATTTTTTTTTCTCAATTTTTGTTTTATCTTTGTTGTTCTCATCCAAAAGTAAAACTGAACTTATTAACAGAGAGGCAATTTAACGGCACTTTTTTTAATGTAAACAAACATTTTTTCTTAGTCTTGTTGTTTGCTTTGTTTATGCGATCAAATGTTCTTGGTGCTATTTTAGGTGGAATATTTCTATAAACGCAGACGTAAATATTGCTTTAAAAAAAAAATACCAAAAATAAAATATTATAGATTTTTGATTCTTTTAAATAAAGGTATGTTTTTAATGACAATATCTCAATTTTACGACAAAATTTTCTCATTTAATTGATAAATTTAACAGTTATAAAGATGCCCAAAGAAACTTTTTTGTCCGATCAAGAAAAGATCCAAATTAAATTTTTTCATGACCAAGGATGCTCCAATAGAGAAATTGGTCATAAAATTAAACGTTCCGAAAGTATGGTGCGTAATTTCTTTGAGAAAGGACAGATTTATGGTGTTCGGAAACCTACAAAGGGAAATACAAAATTAACAAAAAGACAGATTAATCTTATAAAACAAGAAGCAACCCGTAACAAATTGAATTCTAGACAAATAAAGAACAAACTAAATCTGCCTGTGACTTCTAAACACGTTGCTCACATTTTACGAAAAGATGAAAACATAAAATGGAAGAAGCCCAAGTGTAAGCCAATGCTCAAAAAGCATCATAAAGAAAATCGTTTAAAATTCGCACGAAAATACATGAAATGGGCAGAGGAGTGGAAAAATGTAATTTTCTCGGACGAAAAAAAATTTAATTTAGACGGTCCTGACTCATACTCATGTTATTGGCACGATTTGAAATCAAACGATGTGCGGTTGTCGAAGCGTAATTTCGGCGGTGGCAGTGTCATGGTTTGGGCCGCATTTTCTGCAATTGGCAAATCTAAAATTTGCTTTGTTCCAACAAAAATGAACACCACAATTTATAATGAATTGTTGGAAGATGCTCTTCTCTCTTTTATGGATGAAAAAATGGATGAAGATTGCATATTCCAGCAAGATAATGCTGCAATACACGTTTCAAAACAGTCTAGATCATGGTTTAACGAACACAGCATACCTCTGTTGGACTGGCCGGCTTGCAGTCCGGATCTAAACCCAATGGAGAACTTGTGGGGATACATGGCCCGTAAAGTTTATTCCAATAATGCCCAAAACGAAACCATAATGACATTAACAGAACTAAAACTTAAAATAAAGCAAGCCTGGGAAGAAATTGATTCCGATCTCCTTAAAAAATTAGTGGAATCAATGCCAGATCGTATTTTTGAGGTAATCAAAAACAAAGGATCATCCACCCATTATTAATATTACTTTAGAGACTGATAAATTTAATTGCGTTTATAGGAAAATACCCTTTAAAATGGCAATTTAACTCTAAAATTAAGTTAAAAAATATAAAATGAAATACAAATAACGTTTTTAGTTAACAATGTTTTAAATGAAGTCTTAGTTGATTTAATAAAAATATTATTTTCCCACTAAATATGTTCTTGTCTAATTTTTTCAAAATTTAAAAAAAAAACTCATGTGCGTTTATAGGAATATGCACCAGTGTATATAATTTCAAATTTAAAACTGTTGGGACAAGATTTTTTATATCCGTTTGATTGTGTGTTCCTTACACACACACATTCATAAATGAAAATCTTTATATAATAAAATATAATGTGAAGCCTGCAGATTAACCTATGTATGTATTTTTAAATAGAAACTATGTTCCAATTAATTAATGGAAATACAAAGAAGGTGAAACAAGAGATATTTATTAAAAAGATAAACCATAACAATAAAATTGCGAATTGTGTGACAGTAAACATTGTTCGACCATTGAGACAGGACTCTTAATCTGACTGACTTTCTATATCTAAAAAGTCCCCAAAGTGATGTTGATCGAGACCCAAAACTTTAGGATAAATAAAAATATTAACTACTACTTGCGCATTTTAGCGCTTCTTTAAAATAATAATATTTAAAAAATACAAATTATTTTTTATAAAAAATTTAAAAGACTTTAATAAACAATTTCCATTTCTTTTCGGCATAAAATTAAAAACCAAAATTGCAAAGAATTAAAGACAAATAAAATCATTAATTGTCACTTGCGCATACTTGCGCATTTTTTGTTATATCTGAAATAAGTTTAAGATGTATACATTTTTAATTATCAAACAATCATCTTTTGATTATTGCAATATTATTAAAATGCCTTTTGTAGCATATGTATGTATTAATGTCTGTTTGTACCTATATCGAATATCTCATAAATTATTAAACAATAAAATTGTTTAAAAACTCGAAACTCCTTTAAAAAATAACATCAAAGAATGAAATTTTTGTAAAGCGTCTTCCAACAGGGTTTTACAATCAGTTTAACAGTGGATAATGGACATCTTATTGTTAATGCGAATATGCCTAATCTGTAAATCATCATGGACGGATATAGCTTTTCAAAATTGAAAATTTTTTTTATCAAAAATTTTCTATTGAAAATTTTTTTATCAAAAATTTCTATTGAAAATTTTTTTATCAAAAATTTTCTATTGAAAATTTTTTTATCAAAAATTTTCTATTGAAAATTTTTTTATCAAAACTTTTCTATTGAAAATTTAACAAAAATTTTCTAATGAAAATTTCTTTATCGAAAATTTCAATATTAAAAATTTTTTTTTATCAAACATTTTTGATTGAAAATTTTTTTATCATAAATTTTCTATTAAACATATTTTTATCAAAAATTTTCTATTGAAAATTTTTTATTAAACATTTTTTTTATCAAAAATTTTCTATTGAAAATTTTTTTTATCAAAAATTTTCTATTGAAAATTTTTTTATCAAACATTTTCTATTGAAAACTTTTTTAACAGAAATTTTATATTAAAAATTTAACAAACATTTTCTAATGAAAATTTCTTTATCGAAAATTTTAATATTAAAAAATTTTTTATCAACCATTTTCGATTGAAATTTTTTTTATCATAAATTTTCTACTGAAAATTTTTGTATCAAAAATTTTCTATTGAAAATTTTTTTATCAAAAATTTTCTATTGAAAAGTTTTTTATCAAAAATTTTTTATTGAAAAATTTTTTATCAAAAATTTTCTATTGAAAAGTTTTTTATCAAAAATTTTCTATTGAAATTTTTTTATCAAAAATTTTCTATTGAAAATTTTTTTATCAAAAATTTTCTATTGAAAATTTTTTTATCAAAAATTTTCTATTGAAAATTTTTTTATCAAAAATTTTTTATTGAAAATCTTTTTATCAAAAATTTTTTATTGAAAACTTGTTTAACAGAAATTTTATATTAAAAATTTAACAAAAATTTTCTAATGAAAATTTCTTTATCGAAAATTTTAATATTAAAAAATTTTTTATCAACCATTTTCGATTGAAATTTTTTTTATCATAAATTTTCTACTGAAAATTTTTGTATCAAAAATTTTCTATTGAAAATTTTTTTATCAAAAATTTTCTATTGAAAAGTTTTTTATCAAAAATTTTCTATTGAAAAGTTTTTTATCAAAAATTTTCTATTGAAATTTTTTTATCAAAACTTTTCTATTGAAAATTTTTTTTTCAAAAATTTTCTATTGAAAATTTTTTTATCAAAAATTTCTATTGAAAATTTTTTTATCAAAAATTTTCTATTGAAAATTTTGTTTATCAAAAATTTTTTATTGAACATTTTTTTAATAATTTTTTGCTGAAAAGTTTTTTTATCAAAACATTTTTATTTTGAAATTTTTGATAAGTTTTTTGAAAAGTTTTTTATCAAAAATTTTCGATTGAAAATTTTTCGTATCAAAAATTTCTATTGAAAATTTTTCGTATCAAAAATTTCTATTGAAAATTTTTTTATCAAAAATTTTCTATTTTTTTACAAAAATTTTCTATTGAAAATTTTTTTAGCAATATTTTCTATTGAAAATTTTTTATGAAAAATTTTTATTGAAAATTTTCTATTGAAAATTTTCTTATTAAAAATTTTCGATAAAAAGTTTTTTATCAAAAATTTTCTATTGAAAATCTTCTTACAAAAATTTTCTATTGAAAATTTTTTTTATCAAAAATTTTCGATTGAAATTTTTTTTCCAAAATTTTTTTCCCAAAATTTTTTGTCAAAAGTTGTTTATATAATTTTTTATCAAAAATTTTCTATAAAAAATTTTTTATCAAAAATTTTCTATTGAACATTTTTTTATCAAACATTTTTTATTGAAAACTTGTTTAACAAAAATTATTTTATTGCAAATTTGCTTATTAAAAATTTTCGATAAAAAGTTTTTTATCAAAAATTTTCTATTGAAAATTTCTTTATCAAAAATATCATATTAAAAAATTTTTTATCAGAAATTTTCCATTGAACTTTTTTTATCAAAAATTTTCTATTGAAAATTTTTTTTTTTTTAAATTTTTTATTGAAATTTTTTTTTTTCCAAAATTTTCTATCAAAAATTTGTTTATCAAAAATTTTCTATTGAAATTTTTTTATAAAAAACTTTCTATTGAAATATTTTTTATCAATAATTTTCTATCGAAAATTTTTCTAACAAAATATTTTCTATTAAAATTTTTTTTTAACAAATATTTATTTATTGAAAATTTTTTCCAAAAATTTTTGATTGAAAATTTATTTATGAAAAATTTTCTATTACAAATTTTTTTTATCAAAAACTTTCTATGCAAAATTTTTTTTATCAAAAATTTTCTATTGAAAATTTTTTACTTAAAATTTATCTATCAAAAGTTTTTTTATTGAAGTTTTTTTTTCAGAAATTTGGTATTGATTTTTTTTTATCAAAAATTAATCAAAATTTGTTCTTTAGAAAATTTTTCCATTGAAAATTTTTTTTATCAAAAATTTTATATTAAAAAATTTTTATCAAATTTTCTATCAAAAATTTGTTGATCAAAAATTTTCTATTCAAAATTTTTTTATCAAAAATTTTCTATTGAAAATTTTTTTATCAAAAATTTTCTATTTATAATTTTTTTAACAAAATTTTTTTTTATTAAAAATTTCTAATGAAAATTTTTTTTATCAAAAATTTAGTATTGAAAATTTTTGTTAAAAAAATTTCCTATTGAAAATTTTTTTATCAAAAATTTTTTAACAAAAATTTTCTATTGATTTTTTTTTATCAAAATTTTCTATTGAAAATTTTTTTGTCAAAAATGTTCTTTTAAAAATTTATTTATCCAAAATTTCCTTTTGAAAATTTTTTTATTAAAAATTTTCTATTGAAAATTTTTTTTATCAAAAGTTTTCTATTGAAAATTTTTTTACCAAAAATTTTCTATTGAAAATTTTTTTTATCAAAAATTTTGTATTTAAAATTTTTTTAACAAAAATTTTATATTGAAAATTTTTTTATCAAAAATTTACTATTTGAAATTTTTTTATTAAAAATTTTGTATTGAAAATTTTTTTATCAAAAGTTTTCTATTGAACATTTTTTTATCAAAAATTTTCTATTGAACATTTTTTTTCAAAAACTTTCTATTGAAAATTTTTTTATCAAAAATTTTCTATTGAAATTTTTTTTCAAAAATTTTTTTTAAAAATTTTCCATTGAGAATTTTTTTATCAAAAGTTTTTATTGAAGATTTTTTTATCAAAAATTTTTAATTGGAAATTCTTTTATCAAAAATTTTCTATAAAAAATTTCTGTGGAAAATTTTATTTAACAAAAACTTTCTATGGAAATGTTTGCAATAGAAAATTTTTTATCAGAAACTTTCTATTAAACATTTTTTAATATTATTATTATTTATCAAAATTTTTTTGTATAAATATTTTTTTTATCAAAAATTGTTGTATAGAAAATTTTTTATCAAAAATTTTTCTATAATCCAAAATATTGGCTGCTCTAAACGAAAGACCCTTTATAATTAAATATTTTAAAAATGTCAAAAAAGAAATCGCAATTGAAACATATCAATTACTTTTACACTTATTTATTGATTTAAGTATCTTTCATTTATAGGAATAATGACATAAGTCAACATGCGAAAGTTTTGAGAAATATTACGGTACCTAAAACAAATTTCAAAAATTCGGCTTCTGTTTAAAAGACTCAGCCAAAGGCAATATAATATGAAGATATTGCACTTCAAAGATTTGTTTTCTGTCAAAAGTGAAATTAAAGTGGATAAAGAACTTTGAAAACACGCACAAACGCACAAACAAACATACATTTCAAGAGCACGTGTATGTGCCTTAGCTTTCTCTTATTGGATAATCGTCTCCATAAGTTGTTTCCGAATTAGAGTAAAAGAAGTATACTTTTTTTGTGGGTTTTTTTCAAAACGACCATACCGCAAATCAATGTATGGAAGTGAAATATCTTTATATTATAGAGTTTTTGAAATTTAAGAAAAATTATACTTCAAATCTAGTACTAAAGGGGTTAAGGTTGGCTGATTTGGGTTAAAGTTTCAGATCAGAGTATCTGGTGTAATACTTGTAAATGTATTTAAAAATTCTATATATAACTCTATTGATATAAATAAAAAATGTACTTATGTTTGAAATTAATACTCATGTATAATTTCTTAAAAGTATGCAAATGGATTAAGGATAACAATCAGAAAAAGTTGTGTGATTTTTTTTTTGAAAGTATATGTGCGAATATTTTAAAGTTTGATATGAAATTTGAAACTTAAACATAAGCCGTAATAATGTTTAACATATTCAAATTTTGATATTCTACAATAATTTTCTTGTTTTGTTTTTGCCAAATCGAAAACAAATGAGTTTGTATTCCATATTTGAATACATATGAACCGTATAGGTCTTAACTGTCTAAACATTAGAGTAAATGTGGTTTTATTTTAATATTAATGGGTTTTTGTATGATAAATTGTTGCAACCTATGCAACAATTATTTTGACAAACTTTTATCACAAATTTACATGGATTTTATGTTAGAGAGATCCTGCCCTGCACTTCGATTGATGACAAGTGCCGCCGAATGTTATAATATAAATAGTCAATCATTTCATTATTCTTCATCATTCTTATTATAATCACAAATATTTTCTCAAGACTTAATATTTTAGCTATTTTCGTCCGTTTGACTTATATGAGAGCAAGGGTCAAATGTGAACCGATTATCCCGAAATTTAGCAACCAAGTTTTACATAAATTGTGTAAGCAAAATATAAACCTAAAATTGTTATTAACTTTAGATTTACAAGCGTTTTAGTGATTTGTGTCTCATTTAATGCATTAGACATAATAGTTTGCTAAGCTATAGTCAAAAAAAAGGCTGACGAACTGATATCGTGGCAGAGTTTTAATTGAGACACGTATAAGAGAACAGTAAACCGAGTATATTTGTAAAGCAATTTTGTGAAGTGTGCTTAAGTGATTAACTCTGAAGTTAATAAAAATATAACTTTGTAAAACGACATAAATTATTTTAATTTTGTTTTCGGTTGTTTGCAAAAAGAATTCCTTCCACGTTTTTAAAGAAAAAACGTAACGTAGCTGTCTTAATAACATAAACACCTAAGCCATTCTCTCTAAACCCAAACTGTGATTGGCAGCTAATGCCTCCCTACAATGAAACGGCTGGGATATTAACCAATAGGATTACACTATTAAACTTTATGAATAGATTACTCGCATATAAACCCCATATAAACATCCAATTCCAGGATATGAACATTTTAATGTCTAGCCTTTTCGTTTCGGTTATGTTGAATGAAATTTCGTTGGTCATTTATTCTTATCCTCTAAATGAATACATTTGTCTAAGGTAAGGCTTTGTTGGTGTTGATGTTTGCTACTGTTTTTAGACTTCATTCAAATCCTGTCTGTCATCAATCTCTTTCTGTATTTTTTGCAGTCATTGTTCATTCTTACTCTATTTTGTGAAGTATTAACATGTAACAGCCGCAAATCCTGTGCAACATCATCATCGTCAGCGTCATCACCTTCATCACCATAAAATGTTCTGCAGTCCATAAAGAACCGCAAACATTGTTCACATTACACACATCGTAAATGTATGACAATTTGTATGAAATCAGACAAAATGAAAAATTATGAGCCCACGTTTCGCTTTATCCACAATAGTCCACCTAAATATGATGATGTTTAATTTTTTTTTGGTCTTGTATTTCTTTTCATAGTTCACTCACTGCCAAATGTTGAGGACTTTACGAGAATAAATATTTGGCATTTATTGCAACAGATTTTTAAATTCCTTGAAATTAATTGGTGTGTATGACTAAGCTGCGTGCATATGCCCAGGAGTTCCAAAAGTGTATGATACTCCTTAGTATGTAGCAGTACCCGGGGCGTAGTATTGTTGTTATCATGTCAAGGTTTGCATTGCTCATTATGGGTGGCTTCATACCACCTGATCTGCATTAGCTATCTTAATGCAGATCAGGAGATGCAAAGCCTCCCATGATTCATAATCATACCATTTGGTAGAGCCTTTAGAGTATCTTGTGGTATATAGCCTCTAAAGAGCCACTAGATGATATCATAGTATTTTTGGTCTCACCACTGCTATGTACAACCCGTAAACAAAGCCAGATTTCAATCTCCAAAATCTTAGCTATAGCGGTTTCACCTCCGAAATATAGAGAATTTAAACCTTTTAAACTTTTAACACAATCTTAGTTTCGGAGTAAGAAACGACAACGAAGAAAGTTTAATCGAACTATGCTGTGAAAGGAAACTGGTTGTAGGTGGCACAATTTTTCCTCATAAGCTCCATCATAAAATAACTTGGATATCGCCGAATGGTGTCACTAAGAACCAAATTGATCACATTTTGATCAAATCTAAGGAACGTTCATCTTTACTTGATGTATGCTCGAGGCGCGCAGCAGATATAAACAGCGACCACCACTTAGTTATAACTAAAGTTCGATTGAAAGTAGCGGCTCTGAGGAGAGAAACGGCAAAAGCCGATCGAAAAATTGATGTTGGGAAACTGGAATCAGAGCGACATCGAAATGCCTTTATTACATCCATAAGGAATCGGCTTCCAGATGTTGTAAACAACAACGACGCAAATATAAACGAAATTGCAAGGTGTGTCCCTCAGACGTACAATGAGGTTGGTCAACAAACGTTAGGTTTTAAAGACCATAAAAGGAAAGTATGGCTCTTCCAAGCAACATGGGACCTGGTTGAACAACGTAAAACCATAAAAAATACAATTTTAAATGCAAACGTGGATGTTGAGGATCCGATGCAGTTTCCGCTACATTCCGCGAAAATCAGTTTGGGTTCCGAGAGAATCGATGCTGTGTTGATCTAATCAGAACAGTAAGAATAGAACAGGAGCAGTGTTTATTGACTTACGACGAAGGCCATTGACATTGTTAATTGGAGCTTTCTATTGAATTTTAGAAAATCGTAACATGTCAACTAAAAATCTGAACTTAAATCGGGCGATGTACTTCAAATGTCGGGTTCTACATAAAGGTAAATTGTCTAATCCATTCGAATTTACTGCTGGAGTAAGACAAGAATGTATCTTGTGACTTATACTTTTTATCCTTGTCATTGACAATTTAATGCGCACGGCTTTGAATGGTAAACGCGGTATCCAGTGGACACCCTTTAAGCAACTTGATTACTCGGAATATGCTGACGTCGTATGTCAGAAGGAAAAATACCAACATTGCTCGAGAAGCGCTTCGTTGGAATCCACAGGGAAGAGGTCGTCGTGTTGGTGCACCTGCTATAACGTGGAGGAGGTCAATTGACGTTTGCCTAACATCTCGCAAAAGAGACCGATATAAACGAATGATTGAGGACCTATGCTCCACTGGGAGTCAAGGATAACAGAAAAATAAGTATGCTGGCTTTATGAGTAGCTTCTGGCAAATATAAGATACCTTTCAATGACGGTCTACAATGTTTTCTGAACAAAAACGAACACAGGCTAAAATGTCTAAAATCTTTCGGTCCCGTATCAAAAGATTTTTCCTCTTAGGACCGATTTTTATCAGGCACAGATTTAGGGCTATAAAGGCAATGATTTGAACTAGGGTTGCCAGTCAGGCTGGATTCGACTGGATTGTCCATGTTTTTTATTGCTTGTCCAGTG
Organism: Stomorhina lunata; assembly: GCA_933228675.1. NCBI lineage: Eukaryota > Metazoa > Arthropoda > Insecta > Diptera > Rhiniidae > Stomorhina > Stomorhina lunata. The sequence goes on along the minus strand of OW121744.1, from coordinate 34,295,155 downwards.
TCAAGCTAAAATTAAATATGTCCAGCTGAAAGGCGAAGAATTAAATTTTTTTTTTTATATTTTTAAAGAAAAACTATTCTTATCAAAAAATAACAAAATAGTCGGGATGTAAATATTATTCAAAAAGAAAGAGTATTCGTATTTGATCCCAAATCTGTCACATTTATTTATTAATGTAACAGACAAATTAATTGGTAAAAAGCCAAAAAATGTTTGCGGAGAAATCAAAATTCCTCGACGCGTTTCGATAGTTGGTGAGGCCATCTCTTCAGGAGGAGTATCGCCAATTTTAGACAGTAGCCAACGGCTGCAGGAAGAATATGGGAAGTGAAGGAAGATAAAAACTAAAATGTCGATAATCTGTTCTTTTACTTATGGTTTATAAACATAATTCGTAAAGATTTTGTTTGTAAAACAAGTTATAATGCGAGGTTTTCGATCTGTCTAAAATTGGGGATACTCCTCCTGAAGAGATGGCCTAACCAACTATAGCTTCTCCTGCAAGTGCAGAATAAGCGTTTTGTATAGCGTAGCTTAAGTTATTACAGAGAAATCTGCCTGATCTGCCTGTTATTTATGTTGACGGCGGAACCAAGGTAAAAAAATTATTTTACAGCCTCGTAGCTATAGTTCCCAACGGTCACATGTGGTCCAATTCTTGAGGATTGCCTGCTTGTAGAAACCACCAGTTTTGTTTTGATTCATTGACCCATTTTATTTGATTTCTTCTCGATACTTTAAAAGGCGGCAATCAAATCACGCAATTTGCGTCCCATGATATCAATGTTATCGACAAACGCGAGTAGCATGTGTTGTCTGTTGAAAATTGTTTCAGATCTCGGACGAATCATTTTCTCACGATATCGCTGTGGTTAATTACGGTATTCGCAATTCCGTTTATGAAAAATTAAACAGAAGCAAATTATTAAAGCAAGTTTTTTATCATTAATGTCCAGCTAATTTTTGGGTTATCAAGCTTTTTGTTTTCCTTATGTCCAGCTTTTTCGGGATTTGTTTCTGGCAACCCTAATTTGGACATAATAACACCTCCAAATTCCCACATATTTAGCAGGAAATATCGGAATAATAAAATGGAACAGTATTTTTTTTTTGCAGTTAGAGTCTGTGCGAGAGCTGTTTCGTCTCCGATATATAAAACAAAATTTTGTCGTCTATCTTTGCACCTCTTAAAGCTACAGTCTTTAAACTTTTAATACAATCTTAGCCCATAAAGAATCGTAGGTATTTTGTAAGTAACTTTAATTCCTTTAACTAAAGTCAAATTAAAAAAATTATAAAGAGTTCCAAAATGTTTTCTTTGCTAAAAAGAAATCGATTATCTGCGTACTTTTGATATGCTTCAAGCCATAATTAGAAATATTACAAAGATATTTGATATTTTCTTTGTCTTGCTCCTTGCAAGAATACATAGTAGGGTGGGTCGTTTCAAACGGGAAAAGTATTTGTGTAATCTTTGTATTCCAGAAAAGGTACTTTAAGTATTTGGAGTAATTTAAATTATAAGGGATAGGAATACAAAACATAAAGGAAAAAACTATGGTGGATAAGTTCGTCTAACTGAATCGATCATATGGTCATGGGTGAAATGGAAATGAGTGTTAATATAATTCTCGTTTTCCATTTCGCTTAAGAATTCAGTTAAATAGATGATCTTAACTACTGGCATCTAACAGTTGGTGATACAGTGTGCTGATGAAGTCCGTAGCGGGACAGAAAATGTAGCATTCCACACTGTTAAGTGTCACATAGTTTTTTCAGTATTCTTAAAAATTATTAATCTAATTTAAAATCATAAAATTTATTAAAAATAAAATATAAAAATTTATGATATGAACCTGAGCCCGGATTCGAAACCACAACCTCTTAACATAAATTTGTTTCTTTAGGAAGTTTTTTCTTATAATTTGTTTGGTTCTTTGAGGAGCCAGCAGGCTCTGTGAGTTCAAAATTGAGTATTTATTATAGTTTGTTTGATATCGTTTTTTTGTGATTCTTTTAGAAAATATTTTAAATATGGCTCGCAGAGTTCGTGGTTTTCGAACGCGGCAGGAACTTTCCGAATATGTCAACTCATTGCATGGTCAGATAGCGAAGACGATATGGATTTCACTAATGATAATTCGGAACAAGACCCAGATTTTGACTGTGGCTGCTTTTCGGAATGAAAGGCGAAATATACTCACATGGAACTATTCGTCGACCACGGGTTCCAGTCTGTACTTTACCACAGAAATTCAAAAGTCGGTGTGACAAAGAAATTCGGTCGCAACATTTCATGTAATCGACATGACCACTGTCGCATGAAATGACAATAAAGTAGTAGACATGGCAACGACTTTAGCTGAAGTGAAGTTATTTCTTTTAGCTGATTTACAAACTTCCGAGAATGCGCCAACCATTGAACGGTACAACAAGAAAGAAAAGTGAATGGAAAGCATTCCGTGTCCAAATATTGTTCATGAATACAATAAGTATATGGGCGGCGTCGATCTTTTGTATTCGTCTCTAGGTCGTAGTCATATACGAATAAAATCTCGGAAATGGACGAATCGCTTATTTTACCATGTGGGTGATTTGGCTATAATAAATGCTTGAATTTTGTACAAGTGTCATCATGCAGAGACAAATCAAACTATCGGAATTCGCCCATTGTTTGATGAATTCTGGCACAGCACTGAGAGTAGGAAAAGGTCGACTAAGTAGTGTTAAGGTTAAAATTTTTGCAAAGCCTCAGCGTCCAATGTCTGCTTCTCTATCAACGCGTGATATGCGTTTGGTTAATATCGGCCACATGCCAGAATTTGTTAAGAAATATTGCGTGTTTCAATATATATTGATATACAACTTTTTAAACTCCGGGTGCCTACTGGTTCCCCAAGGAACCAAACAGATATTTTTTTAAAATTTCAGTTAAAAACCACTTACAAAAAAAAATTGTTAAATAAAAGTTGCTAAGAATTTCAAGTTTTATAAAATAAAATTTTTTTAGCTAAAAAAAAAATCAGGTTATTAAGGGTTAAATATATAAGTTTTGAGAAAATGTTTGTATGATGGCAAAATTTAGCAAATTTTTGTCTTTATTCAGGAAAAAGAACACCTTTGGCCTTAGTGTTGAAGGGTATCGTATGGTCGGGCTTGACCGACTAAAGCACTTTCTTACTTGTTTTTTTGTAATTGTAAAAGTAAATCTTTGTTAATAGAAATTTCACTAAGACCAACAAGTAAGAAAGTGCTATAGTCGGTCAAGCCCGACCATACGATACCCTTCACTACTAAGGTCAAAGGTGTTCTTTTTCACGTATTAAAACAATACAAAACATGCAAACATATTCTCAAAACTTAAACATTTAAGCTGTTTCCGCCATTTGGAATTATATGAGAGCTATGGTCCAATGTGGACCGATTATCTCGAAATTTGGCAAATTGATTAAAGTTGTTACAAAAATTATGTATGCAAAAATAAACTTAAAATTCTCATTGTCTTCGGATTTAGGAGCGTTTTAGTGAATTTTGTCCCATTTAGAGCGTTTTGAGAAAAGAGTTTGTATGGGAGCTATGATCAAATGTGGCCCGATTTCAACGAAATTTGATACAGTGATTTAAGTTTACATAAGCAGTATTTGGTTTAAATTTCATGAACAAATATTGATTTTTGTGGCCAATATAACAATTCCGGGAAGTGGGACCTAGGGGAGGTACCATAAATAATGGACCGATTTTGACGAATTTCAATAGCCATGGTTCCATTATCAAAAAAATTATCCGTGCCAAATTTTATCAAATTATTTTTAGAATTACGACCTGTATTTTGATTACAAGGTTTACATGGGGGTCCAGCCAGCCAGCCAGACGGACGGACGGACGGTCATCGCTAAATCGACTCAGAAAGTGATTCTAGGCCTATTGGTGTACTAAAAGATGGGTCTAAGACAAATATTTTTATGCGTTACATACATCAGCACAAACTTATAATACCCTTTCCACCTATGGCGGTGAAGGGTATAATAATACTCACATTTTGCCTCAAACATAATCAAATGGTTTCAAAAGCTTTATACCCGTTGCGCGTGCCCGTACCCTAAATTTTAATCAGTTATATTTTGTAAGTTTTCGATTGACATTATTAAGCAACTGCATATTAGAAGTCTATCAGAGAGAATAGCATAAAAACGAACCACCCTATTATAGACATACATGTAACCAATTTTTTTTGCACGTTTTAACAAATATGAATGTATTTATTTATAACATAAATAATTATATAGATATACTAGATACATGTTTATTTATAAAGGTGTTGGTATTTATTTTTTGTCCCCCACCAAAAAAAAAGGAAATTGTAACTGACCTTGTACATATTTGGATGACCTATGTTTTCAAAGAATTGGGGTAATATTTAAGGTTTAATGCTAAATGCATTACAAAGCACTACCATTCGAAATTTTTACGTTATGGCAACAATTTGTCACTAAATAATTGCTAAAATCGTGTAAATTTGTTCAGAATTGCAAACGAATTCAAAGAAGAATGGTCTATTTTAGTAGCTTTTAATACTACAAATCTCTTATCACTCCATTTTTGTTCACAAAATCTAATCATTAAATTCAGTCATTCGCTTTGAAACCATTTATCGCAAATAAGCTTATGTGTGTGCACAACTGACCCAAACTCATAAATATAACCTTAAACTTAGCACTACTCCTTGACCTGACATAGAGTACTTCATGGCAGCTGGTTTAGATATAGAAGAAACATAGCTGAAGATGCTATAGCTACTACACTGTTTAAACGGTTTTATCTTCTTAATAAGCAAGGTTCGAAAAAATACTCTAAAATACTGTATTTTAAGATACCGTTCTGCACTTAGGCATGTTCGATACAAAATCACATACGTGGCAACGTGTTCAATTTAAGTATAGGTACCTTAAAATTTTAGAGTACCTGTTAAAATACACAAGCTTAATCATAACGAACTTTCACGAAGTACACTAAAAATAACGTACTTTGTTGAATACTATAACGAACTTTTTTGAGTACTATAATGTACTCTGTTGTAAGGTACTCCAACGTACTCTGTAATATTTATGTGTATATCATAGAAAAATTGTGTCAACAACACCAATACACTTGACAATTTTAAGAATTTACCAGCACTTTGATATCCCCAAGTATATTATTTACCAAAAAGTACATGTTCAAATCGCTGCTCATTTTGTCAGTATTGAATATGATTCTTCAACTTGGAGCTGTTGGGGTTTTTTATGAAAGTATATGCGTTATTTAGGAATGCACTACAACAATACTTCGTCAAAATATTACGAGCGCAGTTATCTCAAAATTCGTAACTTAGTACTTTATATTATTCTAAAATAAACTAAAAAACACTCTTAAATCCGAAATAACGGTACGTTATTATAGTGTACCATTCTTTTTATACCCTTCGCTTGTTATCATTCTACAGATCGTAACTTTAAAGATAATTTGATGAAATTTGGCACAGGCTCATATTTTGGTCCAAGGATCCCTACTCTTTTTGGGAGAAATCAGATTACTATTACGGGTACCTCCCATAGGGATGCCTTCCCCTAATACTGGGACTCAGATGGCTTAGTTAGACGGGTCTCTTTTTCAAGGGCAGCGTTTTGGACAACACTTCTCTTCAACTCCCTTTCTCTATCTCTAACACTATCTAGAAACTCTAACACTATCTAGAAACTTCTCCCTTCACTCTTCTCTCTCTCTTTCCGTTATCGTTATTTACTTTCAGAAAGGATCACAATGGACCCAAAGGTCTCCGAGTGCCACTTCCCTTTCATTACCTTTTCAACCTCACCTAACCTAATAAAAAAAAAATGGTCAAGTTTAAGCACTGAAGAGCCGCATTTGCCCACAGTCACTCTATGAGATAGTTTAGCTTTCGGTTTCCTTCTCTATTGACTTTGTAAACGGTTTGCGACTTTCATAAATTCACTGTGAAAACCGGAATTCAAATGTGTACTAAACACAGCGCAGTGGCATTACTGTTAGTAGACGCGCATTTGTGTTTTAACACATTATTCGTCTGACTCAATTCGGAGATTGTAAGATCCCGGTTTAACGTTTCATTTATGTTTAAATCTTCAAAAGTCTTGGTCTATAGCAATGTTTGGCAAAGTCTCTCTAATTTAAAATTTTTCTAACCCTAGGGGTAGCAAAATACAAAATAAGAGAGAATCAGAGAGACTTTGCTCAACATTGGTCTATAGTTATATGAGTAGGGATGGCTGTCATCTGCAAGAGGGGAGGCAGGGATAAAAGTTTGACGTAAGAAAAGATCCCATATTTTACAAATATTATGGTGCGGTCCCTAGAAAATACATTGTTAATCGAAAGAAGTGTTTATCGAGTGCAACATGTCAGTTCTAATCACCTTGGAACATCTGAAAGCTTATCAAAACTCCAGTAGATCGATTCTATGAAGTCCATAGTGCCGGTCGCTTAGTAGGTTGTTCGACACTAGATTTTTTGTAAGATTGTTGTTTACCATACTCTCCATAACTTTGAAGAGAGTAGACGAAATTTAAATTATGCTCTTATTTTCAGGATTTTACTTTTTATAAATTGGGCTTACAGTCCTTTACAGTCACAAATTTAGTTGTATTTTAATAATATTCAGCAAATATTGCTTATCATAACCTTAATCAGTGTACCACAATTGACCCTAGCTCGCATATCAGGCCCTTAACCGGAAATGAAATAAATCTCCAAATTTTAAAAAAATAACACATAGTATATGTGTGTATGTCTCTAAGACTTAAGGAACTCTTTTAATTGTTGGTACATATTTGACCTTAGTAATGAAGGGAATGATATAGTCGGGCTTGACCGACTATAGCTTTTTTTACTTGTTTTATTGTGCCTTTGTGTACCTTACTTTGTTTCCGACTTAGTTTGCTTGCATGTAAGTTCAGTACAATATAATAATATATTTTTTTCGAACCTTTTTAATAAGATACTTATAAAGCTTAAATTGCATTGGTAGGTCTTTCTATCCAACCTACTATTAGAGGTCACTCTAAGACAAAAAGGGGATTGGTATAAATTATGTTGGGTGAAGTTACGGACTACACTTAGAGAAGTGCTTGTCACTTTGGTGAAATTGGAGAATAATAATAATCTTGCGTTAAAACCAAACTCGATATAGTTAAATTATTTAGTTTACTACGAGGTCATTACGGGGCCATTAAAATCATTTTTGTAGAGTACTTTGGACTATTAAAGACAAGATTATTGGGAATGTGAATATTGGGGAACCCGCAAGTTTTGTATACAAAAATGTATAATGGCATACATTTTCTATAGACATATTGTCGATCTTTCAAGAAGATTAAGTAGTTCTAGATGACTCAGCAGTTCAAAAGTAGATTTAAATTAACCAGTATTTCGAGATGTCTCAGCGGTTCGAGAAGACTTAGGCTCGATTTTTTGCCTCATTTAGCGCGTTTTTACAGAAGAGTTTGTATGGTAGCTATAGTCAAATGTGGACCGATTTTTGCTGATGTATGTAACGCATAGAAATATTTGTCTTAGACCAATAGGTTTAGAATCACTTTTAGAGTCGATTTAACGATGTCAGTCCGTCCGTCCGGCTGGACCCCCATGTAAAACATGTAATCAAAGTACAGGGCCCTATTTCACTAAACTACAATTCTACAAGTTTACATGTTACAATTACAAGTCTAATTCTTACAAGTGCTGTTCAATTGTGTTTAATTAAAATTTAGACAACAATTGTAGCTTTTTGGACTTGTAAACTACAATTTCTACAATTACAATTTCTAAAATTACAATTTCTACAATTATAATAAAATAAAATATTTTGATAAATATATGGAGTCAAATAAAACATTTTTGAACTCGTACTGAACCACACCCTCTACGATTTTCATGAAATTATATACATTCTCCTAGCCTAGGCAATTTTTAAACTTTTTCAAAATTTTTTATTTCGCTTTGGTTCAGATTTTATGGCGGTTCAAGTTCGTTTTTTTCAAGTTTTTTTCCGAAATATACCCACTTTATATGCATATAACTTTTGATACGGTTATCAGATTTTTATTCATGTTTTAGCATATGTCCTGTAGTTTTATGTCCTTTAATTAAAAAATTGATTCTTGCATTCAAATTCAAAATTTGTACTGAAATATTATGAATTATTTTAGAAAAAGTTCTTTGTTTTCCGATCCACCATGGGCTCATTTTTTTGGTTTTCATATTTTGTTGTCTACACTATTATCCACATTTGAGAAAATGATAAAGAAAATGGAAGATATGCTTTTTGAGGTATCCTTGAGTCAAAGACATCATTAATTTCCCTTGTTCTGCATACATGATTATATTTTCATATCCTTCAACACCATAGGTGGAAAGCGTATTATAAGTTTGGGCTGATGTATGTAACTTAGAATTCATTCCTGACTTAGAATTCATTCCTGAGTCGATGTCAGTCCGTCCGTCCATCTGGTTGGACCCCCATGTAAACCTTGTAATCAAACAAAATAAATAAATGGTCATTGATATTGATTTGATTTTGTGTTAATTTTAACTAATTTTTATTAAAAGATAGTTAAAAACCAAATCTGAATTCAATTTATCATTCGCTTGTAACTTGTAAAAATTTTTTTGAGAGTTTTAGTCGACCCTATGCTTTTTTCTACAACTCTACAAGTGCACAAGTACAAATTTAGGTTTGTGGAACAAAACCACTTGTAGAAGAATGACTTGTAAACTTGTGAATTGTAAAAATCACTTATAGCTACAAACTTGTAATTGTATTTTAATAAAACACAATTTTTTAAAAGTTCACAATTTTACAGGCAAAAACACTTGTAATTGTAGACTTGTAGCTTAGTGAAATAGGGACCAGGTCGCAATTCTAAAGATAATTTGATGAAATTTGGCACAGATCATTTTTTTTTAAAGTGGAATTATGGGTATTGAAATTCGTCAAAATCGGTCCATTATTTATGGTACCTCCCATAGGTCCCACATCCCGGAATTGATATATTGGCCACCAATATCAATATTTTTTCATGAAATTTAAAATAAATAAATACTGCTTATGTCAATTTAAATCACTGTACCAAATTTCAAAATCGGTTCACATTTGACCATAGCTCCCATACAAACTAATCTGTCAAAACTCACTAAAACGCTCGTAAATCTGAAGATAATGCGAAATTTAAGTTTTTTTTTTGCATAATTTTTGTAATAACTGTAATCAATTTGTCCAATTTCGAGATAATCGGTTCACATTTGACCCTAGCTCTCATATAAGTACAAATGACGAAAACAGCTTAAATATATAAGGGGCCAAATTACGTCATTCGATATCGATCGAAATTTTAGATATTTTCAAAGCATTTGTATGGCATACTTTAAGGATAATCAAAATTATTGAAAAGATGCACAGTTTATTATATTTTTTTTAAGTTATTTTTCAAAAGATGAACAATAGTTAAGGAGTTTTAAATGAACTAAATATATGTTTCTAAAAACGAATGAAAATGGATACCAAATTTCAATAAACTTTTTGCATTGAAGTAACTTTTAATATCCCTAAAGTATACTTCACAATATTCGCTTAAAAGTCTGATTTTCGATCGATATCGAATGCGGTAATTTGGCTCAAATTTTGAGAAAATATTTGTATGATGGCAAAATTTTGCAAAAATTTGTCTTTATAAAGGAAAAAAATGGCTTTGACCTTAGTGGTGAAGGGTATCGTATGTTCGGTCTTGACCGACTATAGCACTTTCTTACTTGTAAGTAATGGGTCTACAATGTAGACTCTACATTTGACCTCAGTAGTAGAGGATATTTTATAGTCGAGCTTGACTGAATCTAATACTTTCATACTTTATTCATTTAATGTTCTTTATAATTGAAATATTTAAGACAAAGTATTAAATTACAATTAAGATTTCTGGTCAACAATTTATGTGAAAGAATAAAATTCTTTTTTGGTTTTAGAACTAACACCGCGTAATTCTATTCCTTAAATCATAATTAATATTTTAAAGCCTTTTCTAACAAAATCATTAATATAAAAGGCTTAAGTGAGTTTTTTTTTTTTTGTTGGATTCAACCTGTAACTCTTACTCACCTTTAAATTGCAAAAACAAATTCACTTAACAAAAAAAATCACAACAATTATTTTTCTAAAGACAACAATTTCATGGACACAGATTTTCAATAGCCGTTGGAAATTATTTAGTTTCAATTTATAATTTATATTCAAATCAACTAAATCCGTTACTAGTAAAACGAAATCCGGTTTGTTATAAATTTTTTTATGGAAACAGGAAACGACACTTGTTGACCGTGTTGGAGCGTAAGAACGTCTGTGGACAGGATTTGAAAAAACAACTGTTTTTATATCTATAGAAATCCTTGTGCTTCTATGTGAGTGAGTGTATGTGTGTGTGAAAAGGGAACTACTACAATAACACGAAGAATTATCCTTATAAGCCAAAAAATTTACCACAAATGTTACCAAACAGCAACACTTACTCACATACAGATAAAAAAAAAACAAATGTGTGTTTAAAATTATAACATATCAACAGGCGTTAAAGCAAACATGTTTAGCTACATGTTGCCGAGTTTAAGTTGTTTATTTAAATGTTGCCAACATTATTTGCTAGTACTTTACTTTGGTCTAATAACTAGTAACGTCTATTATGTCAAATTTTACTCAAAGCCAATATGTAAATTTAACAGTTGGTTGTTAAAAAGTGTCTTTATGAAAATGTATACTTGTAGTTGGACGATGACGAGGAAGTAACAAAATTCCTTAACGCCCTATTGTGTTAACGCCTTTTAAGTTTATTTTTAAAGCTTAAAACAAACGACAAACCGTAAATAAACAATAAAGTGTTACTCCAATGCTACTACGGATAAGTAAATTAGCAGTTAAATCATCCATCCTCTTTCTTTTACTTCTTCATCGTCTCAATTCAGTTTGTTGGTGCACTTGGTGTAAGGCCACATCTGAACAGTGGTAAAGAAAACATTTCTCAAGAAAATTATTTTTGAAAAATTTTTCAAAAAAAATTTTTATAAAGAAAAATTTTCTATAGAAAAATTTTATAACCAAAAATTTCTATAGAAAAATTATATAACGAAAAATTTTCTTTAGACAAATTTGATAACGAAAATATTCTAAAGACAAATTTTATAACGAAAATTTTTCTCAAAAAAAATATAAAGAAAATTAGAAAAAAAAATGTATAACAAAAAATTTTCTACAAAAAAATTATGCAAAAATTTGTATATATAAAAATTTTATAAGGACAAATTTTTTAAAGAATATTTTTATAACGACAAATTTTCTAAAGAAAATTTTTAGAACGAAAAAATTTTTAAGGAAAAATTGTTATAACGAAAGATATTCTATAGAGAAATTTTTATAACGAAAAATTTTAATAACGAAAAATTTTTTTTAGAAAAATAAAGAAAAATTTTCTATAGAAAAATTTTATAACCAAAAATTTCTATCGAAAAATTATATAACGAAAAATTTTCTTAAGAAAAATTTTATAAATAAATTTTATAAGTTTTATAACGAAAAATTTTCTAAATAAATTTTATAAGTTTTATAACGAAAAATTTTCTAAAAAAAAAAGTTTATAGAGAAATTAAAAAAAAACTTATAACGAAAAATTTTTTAAAGAAAAATTTATAACTAAAAATTTTCTATAAAAAAATTATACAAAAAATTTATATCAAAAAATTTTATAAGGACAATTTTTTTTAAAGAAAATTTTAATAACGACAAATTTTCTAAAGAAAATTTTTATAACGAAAAAATTTTTATAGAAAAATTTTTGTAACGAATGATATCCCGTGGAGAAATTTTTATAACGAAAAAATTTTTTTAGAAAAATTTGCATAACTTTTTATATGAAGAAAATTTTTGTATAGAAAAATATTATAATGAAAAATTTTTATAAAAAAACATTTTTATAACGAAACATTGTACAACATAAAATCTTCTATAGAAATTTTTTTTTAACTTAGAAATTTCTGTAGAAAAATTCTTTTTAACGAATAATTTTCTATGGAAAAATTTTTTAGTACAAAAAATTTTCTATAGAAAAATTTCTATAGAAAAATTTCTATAAAAAAATTTCTATAGAAAAATATCTATAGAAAGATTTCTATAGAAAAATTTCTATAGAAAGATTTCTATAGAAAAATTTCTATAGAAAAATTTCTATAGAAAAATTTCTATAGAAAAATTTCTATAGAAAAATTTCTATAGAAAAATTTCTATAGAAAAATTTCTATAGAAAAATTTCTATAGAAAAATTTCTATAGAAAAATTTCTATAGAAAAATTTCTATAGAAAAATTTCTATAGAAAAATTTCTATAGAAAAATTTCTATAGAAAAATTTCTATAGAAAAATTTCTATAGAAAAATTTCTATAGAAAAATTTCTATAGAAAAATTTCTATAGAAAAATTTCTATAGAAAAATTTCTATAGAAAAATTTCTATAGAAAAATTTCTATAGAAAAATTTCTATAGAAAAATTTCTATAGAAAAATTTCTATAGAAAAATTTCTATAGAAAAATTTCTATAGAAAAATTTCTATAGAAAAATTTCTATAGAAAAATTTCTATAGAAAAATTTCTATAGAAAAATTTCTATAGAAAAATTTCTATAGAAAAATTTCTATAGAAAAATTTCTATAGAAAAATTTCTATAGAAAAATTTCTATAGAAAAATTTCTATAGAAAAATTTCTATAGAAAAATTTCTATAGAAAAATTTCTATAGAAAAATTTCTATAGAAAAATTTCTATAGAAAAATTTCTATAGAAAAATTTCTATAGAAAAATTTCTATAGAAAAATTTCTATAGAAAAATTTCTATAGAAAAATTTCTATAGAAAAATTTCTATAGAAAAATTTCTATAGAAAAATTTCTATAGAAAAATTTCTATAGAAAAATTTCTATAGAAAAATTTCTATAGAAAAATTTCTATAGAAAAATTTCTATAGAAAAATTTCTATAGAAAAATTTCTATAGAAAAATTTCTATAGAAAAATTTCTATAGAAAAATTTCTATAGAAAAATTTCTATAGAAAAATTTCTATAGAAAAATTTCTATAGAAAAATTTCTATAGAAAAATTTCTATAGAAAAATTTCTATAGAAAAATTTCTATAGAAAAATTTCTATAGAAAAATTTCTATAGAAAAATTTCTAAAGAAAAATTTCTATAGAAAAATTTCTATAGAAAAATTTCTATAGAAAAATTTCTATAGAAAAATTTCTATAGAAAAATTTCTATAGAAAAATTTCTATAGAAAAATTTCTGTAGAAAAATTTCTTTAGGAAAATTTCTATAGAAAAATTTCAATGGAAACATTTTCTATGGAAAAATCTTTTTTATGAAAAGTTTTCTATAGAAAAATTTTTAACGAAAAATTTGTTACAGAAAAGTTTTTTAACGAAAAAATTTTTGAACGAAAAATTTTGTATAGAAAAATTTTTTTAACGAAAAATTTTGTATAGAAAAATTTTTTTAACGAAAAATTTTGTATAGAAAAATTTTTTTAACGAAAAATTTTCTATAGAAAAATTTTTTTAACGAAAAATTTTCTATAGAAAAATTTTTTTAACGAAAAATTTTCTATAGAAAAATTTTTTTAACGAAAAATTTTCTATAGAAAAATTTTTTTAACGAAAAATTTTCTATAGAAAAATTTTTTTAACGAAAAATTTTCTATAGAAAAATTTTTTAACGAAAAATTTTCTATAGAAAAATTTTTTTAACGAAAAATTTTCTATAGAAAAATTTTTTAACGAAAAATTTTCTATAGAAATTTTTTTTAACGAAAAATTTTCTATAGAAAAATTTTTTTAACGAAAAATTTTCTATAGAAAAATTTTTTTAACGAAAAATTTTCTATAGAAAAATTTTTTAACGAAAAATTTTCTATAGAAAAATTTTTTTAACGAATAATTTTTTTAACGAAAAATTTTCTATATAAACATTTTTTTAACGAAAAATTTTCTATAGAAAAATTTTTTTAACCTGAGAATTTCTACAGAAAATTACCTAAAATTGTTCATAAAATATTTTGGTATTGAAACCACTGTCTCCCTTCTGTTGATGGGTGATGATGGTAGATTTTCTTTATTAAGTTTAAAAAACTTGGATTTTTTGCAATGAAAAACTTAAGTTTGTAGTAAATGTCGTCCATATAATTTGCGGTTATGTTTGCTCTCGAATTATCAACTCGTTCAGGAGTATTTAGTATGTAAAAGTGCCATCATCACTATCATTATCATCTGTTTGTTGTTGTTGTTGTTGCTATTTTGGTATTTTTATCACTTTCATTGCTCCTTTTCCTTCTGCTGCTGCTTCTGTAGTTTTAAGTAAATTTTGATAGAAGACTTTCAACATTTACAAAGTTCCATATAGTTCCATAATGTTGAAACTGGAGCTTAAATGACGCCATTTGAATGATTTTTATGAACTAAAAAAACTATAGTTTTTTATACTTAATTCTTGGTTTTTCCTTTCCTTTAATTGCTAAATGTCTGGGCAGGCGTGAAGTGAAGATGGTTATTCTTTTAATGAAAATTGAACTTTTATTTTGTTTTGAAATGTAAATGAGTAGAAAAAGAGGGTGTTAATTAGGATAATAAGACTTTATTGACTTACACACAAATATTTGAACTAAAGAGTTATTACTTAAAATATGATAAATGTAAAAAGGCCTTTAAAAAAATTTTCTAACAAAAATTTTTCTATAGAAAAAATTTTTGAACGAAAATTTTTTTCTATAGAAAAAATTTTTGAACGAAAATTTTTTTTCTATAGAAAAAATTTTTGAACGAAAATTTTTCTATAGAAAAAATTTTTGAACAAAAATTTTTCTATAGAAAAAATTTTTTAACGAAAATTTCTATAGAAAAAATTTTTTAACGAAAATTTTTCTATAGAAAAAATTTTTTAACGAAAATTTTTCTATAGAAAAAAATGTTTAACGAAAATTTTTCTATAGAAAAAAGTTTTTAACGAAAATTTTTCTATAGAAAAAATTTTTTAACGAAAATTTTTCTATAGAAAAAATTTTTTAACGAAAATTTTTCTATAGAAAAAATTTTTTAACGAAAATTTTTCTATAGAAAAAAATTTTTTAACGAAAATTTTTCTATAGAAAAAAATTTTTTAACGAAAATTTTTCTATAGAAAAAATTTTTTAACGAAAATTTTTCTAAAGAAAAAATTTTTTAACGAAAATTTTTCTATAGAAAAAATTTTTTAACGAAAATTTTTCTATAGAAAAAATTGTTAACGAAAATTTTTCTATAGAAAAAATTTTTTAACGAAAATTTTTCTATAGAAAAAATTTTTTAACGAAAATTTTTCTATAGAAAAAATTTTTTAACGAAAATTTTTCTATAGAAAAAATTTTTTAACGAAAATTTTTCTATAGAAAAAATTTTTTAACGAAAATTTTTCTATAGAAAAAATTTTTTAACGAAAATTTTTCTATAGAAAAAATTTTTTAACGAAAATCTTTCTATAGAAAAAATTTTTTAACGAAAATTTTTCTATAGAAAAAATTTTTTAACGAAAATTTTTCTATAGAAAAAATTTTTTAACGAAAATTTTTCTATAGAAAAAATTATTTAACGAAAATTTTTCTATAGAAAAAATTTTTTAACGAAAATTTTTCTATAGAAAAAATTTTTTAACGAAAATTTTTCTATAGAAAAAATTTTTTAACGAAAATTTTTCTATAGAAAAAATTTTTTAACGAAAATTTTTCTATAGAAAAAATTTTTTAACGAAAATTTTTCTATAGAAAAAATTTTTTAACGAAAATTTTTCTATAGAAAAAATTTTTTAACGAAAAAATTTCTATAGAAAAAATTTTTTAACGAAAAATTTTCTATAGAAAAAGTTTTGTAACGAAAATTTTTTAACGAAAATTTTTCTATAGAAAAAATTTTTTAACGAAAATTTTTCTATAGAAAAAATTTTTTAACGAAAATTTTTCTATAGAAAAAATTTTTTAAAATTTTAAAATTTTTATAGAAAAGATTTTGTAACGAAAATTTTTCTATAGAAAAATATTGTAACTTAAATTTTTCTATAGCAAAAATTTTTTAACGAAAATTTTTCTATAGGAAAAATTTTTTAAGGAAAATTTTTCTATAGAAAATATTTTTTAACGAAAATTTTTCTAAAGAAAAATTTTTTAACGAAAATTTTTTCTATAAAAAAAATGTTTAATGAAAAATTTTCTATAGAAAAAAATTTTTTAAGAAATTTTTTCTATAGAAAAAATTTTTTAGCGAAAATTTTTCTATAGAAAAATTTTTTAACGAAAATTTTTCTATAAAAAAATGTTTAATGAAAAATTTTCTATAGAAAAAAATTTTTTAATGAAACTTTTTCTGTAGAAAAAATTTTTTCCGAAAATTTTTCTATAGAAAAAATTTTTAATGAAAATTTTTCTATAGAAAATATTTTTTGACGAAAATTTTTCTATAGAAAAAATTTTTTGACGAAAAATTTTCTATAGAAAAAATTTTTTAATGAAAATTTTTCAATAGAAAAATTTTTTGACGAAAATTTTTCTATAGAAAAAAATTTTTAATGAAAATTTTTCTATAGAAAAACTTTTTAACGAAAATTTTTCTATAGAAAAAACTTTTTAACGAAAATTTTTCTATAGAAAAAACTTTTTAACGAAAATTTTTCTATGGAAAAAATTTTTTAACGAAAAGTTTTCTATAGAAAAAATTTTTTAATGAAAATTTTTCTATAGAAAATTGTTCGTTAAAAACATTTTTCTATAGAAAATTTTTGCGTTAAAAAAATTTTTCTGTAGAAAATTTTTCGTTAAAAAATTTTTTAAAAACTTCTGTTAAAATTTTTTTTTGCCGAAAATTTTTCTATAGAAATTTATTCGTTAAAAATATTTTTTAAAAAAATTTTTCTATAGAAAATTTTTCGTTAAAAAAAATTTTTTATAGAAAAAATTTTCGTTAAAAAATTTTTTCTATAGAAAAAATTTTCGTTTAAAAATTTTTCAATAGAAAAAGTTTAGTTTAAAAATTTTTCAATAGAACAGTTTCGTTTAAAAATTTTTTCTATAGAAAAATTTTTGTTAAAAAATTTTTTCTATAGAAAAAATTTTCGTTAAGAAATTTTTTCTATAGAAAAAATTTTCGTTAAAAAATTTTTTCTATAGAAAAAATTTTCGTTAAAAAATTTTTTCTATAGAAAAAATTTTCGTTAAAAAATTTTTTCTATAGAAAAAATTTTCGTTAAAAAATTTTTTCTATAGAAAAAATTTTCGTTAAAAAATTTTTTCTATAGAAAAAATTTTCGTTAAAAAATTTTTTCTATAGAAAAAATTTCGTTAAAAAATTTTTTCTATAGAAAAAATTTTCGTTAAAAAATTTTTTCTATAGAAAAAATTTTCGTTAAAAAATTTTTTCTATAGAAAAAATTTTCGTTAAAAAATTTTTTCTATAGAAAAAATTTTCGTTAAAAAATTTTTTCTATAGAAAAAATTTTCGTTAAAAAATTTTTTCTATAGAAAAAATTTTCGTTAAAAAATTTTTTCTATAGAAAAATTGTTGTTAACAAATTTTTTTAAGGCCCGTAGTTATTTCAAAACCTCATTTACTGTTTGTATTTTGTATATAAAGAGATGGATTAAGATTTTACCCATGACCATATAATAGAATGTATCTTTTTTATTCTTTTCTTTCGAACTATCGCATATTTTTTATAACTATGTATTTTTTAATAAAGATTGAACTCGAAATTAAATTTACATTTACAAAATAGACAAGTAGAACAATGTATTAGTAGGTCAAGCCCGACTATGTGACAGCATTTACTAACAAAGGTAAATATGGACCAATTGTCAACAAGTATACAAATTTTTCTTAATTCTTAGAGATATGTATATCTCTATTTACAAAGCACATCAACAATTTCTCGAGATTTTGGATATTTTATAATATTTTTGGTGTATGGAAGAAAATAGGGATTATACCGAGATATTTGCTGATATGTTGAGGAGAGTATGCTAAAATTGGACCCTGCACCATTTGATTTGTTATTTCAGATGTTCTAAATTTGAAAGCTTATAAAAAAACAAACGACAAAATTAGAACCTTCTTAACGTAAGCCGATCTATTCAAAATCTGTTTCTAAGTCGAGTTAATGAATGATCGATCTAAACTTTACCGTAGCTTCATTATAAGATCATCTCTAAAAAGCTTTTTGACAAAATGTGGTTCAACATTTTGGAGCACTTTTACCTACTTAAGTATTGGTGATAGAAACTTTCACGATATTTCATTATTAATACCGATATCTATATTTTACATTGCTATCAATAAAACTGATTTTGTCCTCCCTATATATAGATTAACTACTATTAACTGAAAATCTGAATAGATACAGTTTTGCAGTCAGAGAAAGTGATACATACCCTAAAAGGATTTAAATATAGGTATTTCGACATAAATCTCAGCTATATCAAGTGTGATATAGCTTAAGGGACTTTTCAAAACGACCCTAAGGCAAATCAATATATACAAGTGCAACATCTTTATATTATAACCTCTTTGGTATAACGTTTCATTTAAAAATGTAAAATTCCCTTCGCTTCCAACCTTTATTTAGTATAATCATAGGCATTAGCTTAAGCACTAAATTAAATTATTATTTATTAACTCTACTTATATATCTTTTTTTTCAGAATATTTAAATTATAATAACTTATTGTTTGTTAACATTTGCTAAAATTTAAAAACTTTTCAATTTAAAAATGTTTAAGCGATTTAAGAGAATATTTGTCTTTTGCTTTAACTTCATTTGCATACAAAGTCATGGGAAGTCCATATCTTGGTCCAGCAAACTAAAATTTTAAATTTGTTTCTTTTCAATTCCATTTTCATCTTGGTCGTATTACGAGTATTTATACATACCTACACATTTTGAAAAAATTTTATATTTCTTATGTTATATAGGTTTTTAGGCGCTTATTAGCATAAGAAATAACAATAAAAGACATTTGAATAGTGTCTTTATGAATAGGAAATATTCCGACAGGTATTTTGTATTTTATGAATTAAAAATCAGACCAAGCCAAGTTCAAGGTTAAAGCAGATGATATTAAAATTGTTGTGCTAATTTATTTTAATATTATGATGCCATTAATGGATCAATGATCTCGATTCAAAAATTAATATTATTTAACTTACACATACTCGTACATACATACTAACATAATTCCCACGATATTTTAATTCCAACCAGGGCATCGAACTTGGAACTTCTGGTATGTTAGGCGAATAACAAACCTTCTATACCAGGGCTATTTTTCGAAAATTACTATTTATAGGAAATTTTTCGAAAATTAACTTTTTATAAGAAATTTTTCGAAAATTGACTATTTATAGGAAATTTTTCGAAAATTGACTATTTATTGGAAATTTTTCGAAAATTGACTATTAATAGGAAATTTTTCGTAAATTGACTATTTATAGGAAATTTTTCGAAAATTTACTATTTATAGGAAATTTTTCGAAAATTGACTATTTATAGGAAATTTTTCGAAAATTGACTATTTATAGGAAATTTTTCGAAATTTGACTATTTATAGGAAATTTTTCGAAAATTGACTATTTATAAGAAATTTTTCCAAAATTGACTATTTATAGGAAATTTTTCGAAAATTGACTATTTATAGGAAATTTTTCGAAAATTTACTATTTAAAGGAAATTTTTCGAAAATTTACTATTTATAGGAAATATTTCGAAAATTGACTATTAACAGGAAATTTTTCGAAAATTGACTACCTATAGGAAATTTTTCTAAAATTGAATATTTATAGGAAATTTTTCTAAAATTGAATATTTATAGGAAATTTTTGAAAAATTGACAATTTATAGGAAATTTTTCGAAAATTGACTATTTATAGGAAATTTTTCTAAAATTGACTATTTATAGGAAATTTTTGAAAAATTAACTCTTTATAGGAATTTTTTCAAAAATTTACTATTTATATTAAATTTTTCGAAAATTGACAATTTATAGGAAATTTTTCGAAAATTGAATATTTATAGGAAAATTTTGGATAATTCACAATTTATAGAAAATTTCTCGAAAATTGTCTATTTATAGGAAATTTTTTTAAAATTGATTTTTTATAGGAAATTTTTCGAAAATTGACTATTTATAGGAAATTTTTGAAAAATTAACTCTTTATAGGAATTTTTTCAAAAATTTACTATTTATATTAAATTTTTCGAAAATTGACAATTTATAGGAAATTTTTCGAAAATTGAATATTTATAGGAAAATTTTGGATAATTCACAATTTATAGAAAATTTTTCGAAAATTGACTATTTATAGGAAATTTTTTTAAAATTGATTTTTTATAGGAAATTTTTCGAAAATTGACTATTTATAGGAAATTTTTCGAAAATTGACTTTTCATAAGAAATATTTCGAAAATTGACTATTTATATTAAATTTTTCGAAAATTGACTATTTATAGGAAATTTTTCGAAAATTGACTTTTTAGAGGACATTTTTCGAAAATTGACTTTTTATAAGAAATTTTTCGAAAATTGACTTTTTAAAGGAAATTTTCGAAAAATTTCCTTTAAATAGTCAATTTTCGAAAAATTTCCTATAAATAGTCAATTTTCGAAAAATTTCCTATAAATAGTCAATTTTTGAAAAATTTCCTATTAATAGTCAATTTTAGAAAAATTTCCAATTAATAGTCAATTTTTGAAAAATTTCCAATTAATAGTCAATTTTTGAAAAATTTCCTATTAATAGTCAATTTTCGAAAAATTTCCTATAAATAGTCAATTTTCGAAAAATTTCCTTAAAATAGTCAATTTTCGAAAAATTTCCTATAAATAGTCAATTTTCGAAAAATTTCCTATAAATAGTCAATTTTCGAAAAATTTCCTATAAATAGTCAATTTTCGAAAAATTTCCTATAAATAGTCAATTTTCGAAAAATTTCCTATAAATAGTCAATTTTCGAAAAATTTCCTATAAAAAGTCAATTTTCGAAAAATTTCCTATAATTAGGCAATTTTCGAAAAATTTTCTATAAATAGATAATTTTTGAAAAATTTTCTATATACAGTCAATTTTCGGAAAAATTTCCTATAAATAGTCAAATTTTGAAAAATTTCCTATAAGAAGACAATTTTATAAATATTTCTTATAAAAAGTAAATTCCGAAGAATTTTCTATCTTATGATCAAATCAAATTGCATTTCCAAAAACTTTACTAGAGCCATCTATTGATGAAGTTTTGCTAACACTTTTCATTTTCACTTGCATACAAATAAGACATTTTTTATTAATTAACTTGTTATTTAAATATGAGTAGCATTTCATTAAAATGTTACGCCTCATAAAATTTAAAATATTTTTTTTTTTGCATGTTTCCATATGCGTCAGACCAGAGTAATAAGTGGAGTGAGTAGCTTTCTTATTAACCCAGTTTGACGCAATTTTGAGATCGTAATTAAATAAACTTGAAATAATTATTTTGCCGGACAAATACATTATATTTCGTAAAGTCATAAATCAGACCTACTTTTTATTTCATCATAGTTTTATTTAAAGATAATAAGTTGTTGTTAACGTTGCACAGTGGGACAAAAAGATGGTGAAATGGAAAAAGTTGTTCGTAGCAAAGAAAATCAAATTCCTTACCGCGAAGTTAAGTCATAAGCGAATTAAGTGCCATATATTCTAGGATATTTAGAAACATATGTAGTCAAAATTTAGTTTAAAATTTAAAACCTTTAGGTTAAATGGAAACAGACCCATAGGACTCCAAAATAGTGATCTTAGATATAAAACAATTTTTTAACTACATAGCCCGAAGCTATAGTTAATAATTCGAGTGAACCCATAGCTAAATTCTAAACAAATCTAACAGTTAAAATTTTATTTAGAATTTGGAGATATAAAATGAATAATTTCAAACTGTGCTATAGTTTCACATATGGGCAAATCCGAAAAACATTAAACCAAGGACAAAATTTTGAAACTGTCAAAATTACGTATTTGTGTTTATGGAAAAATTAACCATATATTGATCCTTTAGAATATATAATGGATACAATTTTTGATTGCTCTCTTCGTGAATGGCAGGTCTTTATTTGCACCCATCTTGAATTTTTATAAATTTTTTTAAATAATAGGTTTTTTAAAAATTCATATAAATCACAAAAACATCCATTTAGGTATCAAGTTTCAGTAGGGGCTCAAAGTCCGCTTAATTTTATACAATTATATGTAAAAGAACCCATCAAAAGTAATTGGAGTGATGGAAATAACGTCAAGTAAAAAAAGGGATCACAGTGTGTAGCGTCCGTCACAGAAATAAAGGTTTTTTTAATATGACTAGTGCAATTTTTATTTTTTCTCCAATTGAACTTGATTCGTAAATAGAACTTATAGTATGCTTTACATTAGGCTAAAGATATATAGATGTTAATAAAGCATTTTACAGAATAATATGTATCGAAAAGTGTATAGCGTCCGTCACAGTATATACATATTTTTTTACAAAATTATATTTATTATTTTCACTGATTAATGAATCCTTAAAAAAATATAATATATGAATTTTTTCCTAATAAAAAACATTCAAGTAAAAACTGTATCGTCCGTCACGTAGCGTCCGCAACAGTTCGTTTATGGATGTTTGGGGAAACTTGAAAATCTATATCTATAAAAAAATGTCCGCGTCTGTTTGTATGCTGTTTGTTGGGAAGGATTTTGACAGTGTAGTATGGTTTGGCTGGTGGTGACTATAGGCTAATTTTTTTTTTTTCGAAATCTCAAGTGGGCCTTCCCATATAACTCATATATTAAAAATGACAGATATAGGCGACCGAGCGGCCCAATTTTTCTGAAATTTTGACAGTATGGTAAGGTGTGACCGGTGGGTAAAATAGGCTTGGTATATGTTTAATCTCATGTAGGTGTGACCCCTCCCATATAAGTCAAATATTAATAAGTAAGAGTGTTATATTCGGCTGCAGAGGGCGAAGCTGACTACATGTTATCGGCGGCGGCGGCTGGAGAAAAATGGATCAGCGGCGGCTGTGCGCCGGCTTTAAGCCGAATACAAAAAGAAAAAATCATTTTTTAAACCAGAATACATATTTTTCTTATTTTGGTTTCATCAATCCCATATTGTCATGCACAAACAATTGCTTTTTTATTGTGTTAGGATTTAGGGAACTTCTTTTTTGGTTTTCACAGTTGCCAGCGAATTAAAAGCCTTGTTTCGACGATGCTGACGTAGCTGGTATCCTGAAACATAAATTTGCTAGTTTTGCAATATTGGGATAACTTTGCTATCAAGATATTTTTGAAGTTCAAGTTCCGTATGATTGTTCAGATTAGGCGTTATTGTTCCCATGAATTCTAGCATTTGTTGTCTTGTATTTGAAATTTTCCAGAAAAAAAAAAAAAATATATATATATATATATATATATATATATATATATATATATATGTATATATATAAATAAATTATAAAAAATCATCTCATTATACTTTGATCTTTTTGATAGGTCCCTCAGATTGATTTGAACATTTGCTGGTAGATGGAAGTTTGATATCAATATCCTCTAATTTTTGTAATTCTTCTAAAATTAACTTGGATTTAGAAACTGAATTATAGGATACATCCAAGATTTCAAAGAAAATTTAAAGCTGGCAAATTTTTTTGGCATGGACCCATTAAAACTGCCACCACGTGTATTTTAAAAATCTTTAAACGTTTTTTTCAGTTCTGCTTTTCAAAACCGCACAATTATATTGCGAGTTCAAAATATGATTCAATTTCTGTCCTTTACCATGAAGACATTATATTTTTATATAAAAATATAAAAAAATATGTAAAAAAGCTTAGAGTGGGATAACTTTGACCTTGGAAAAATTTTGTTGCGTTTCCAATATTATACACTTTTTCACTTGCCCTCATTTTCTCGCGTACAAAAAACGAGCTTTAAATGAAAGATTAATTTGATAATACTTTTATGTATCTTCTTATTAATTATAAAAACCAAGTCTTGTTAAAAAATTTAGTATTAAAAAATATCTTTATCTAAAAATGAAAATACTTCGGCTTGAAATTTAAGCCGACATGAGCCGGTTCTTTCGGCGGCGGCTGACTATCGAAAAATTCTCCCGGCGGCAACTCAGCGCCGGCTTCGAGCCGCTCGGCTTCGCGCTCTGTTCGGCTGTGCCGAATCTTATATACCCACCATCAAGTTGTGTTAAATTCAGAAACAGGGTGCAGCTAATTCAAAATCTGGACCAAAACTGAAAAAATCGCTAAGCTAATTGGTATTGTTGGTGAAACCTTTGGACTAAATTCGGTTGCCGTAGCTCTATAGTTCAACATTTAAAAATATTTTAGTGGATTCCCCAGTATTTACTTTGATCAAAATTCGGTCTCATAACCGGGTATAGTTTTACATTAATAAGTTGTTAAATACTTTTCGTTAATATGTTGTTAGGCTAAACACGTTAATAGTAATACGGCAGGTCCATATATTTCGTTAGGAGTTCCCATTGCATTCATCATATATAAAGTCTGGGCTGAACATTGATTGATGCCTATCTAATTTCATAGGTGCAATCTTAATATAATGAATGTACCTCCAAATCTTTTTGATTGTAGATATAAAAAAGGGGATGTTATATAAATATATAAAAATTATAGTAAAATGTTAACCGATTGTAACAAAATTTTACACACTGGCTGGTATATATATAGAGCTTATTCTTGCAAAATTTAGTGGCCATAGCTATTATAGTTTCTAATTTAATAGCTTTTAACTATCCCTTGCTAAAATTTTTGGTTTCCGTGAGTGTTTTTTATATGAAAGCTAAACTCAAATATGGACTGATTCCTATAAAATTTATTAAACTGATCAAAAATTGCATAAAACTTAATCTGTTTCCCAGGGCGGGGTTATATGGGAGCTCTAACTAAATTTGTACCGATTTTGTCCATTTTCAACACACATCTTTTTCAAGACATCCAAAATACTTTTGTAAAATTTTGTCCCTCTAGCTCTTTTCGTTAAGCCGCTATCGTGCTTTTATAATTTATAATTTAGTCTTAGTAGCTTTTGTAGTTAAGGAGCTATCACGATTTTATCTGACGGACAGACGGACATAAATCCCCTTTTCTTTTTGAATTTTTGTGTTTTCGTAAGTTTTTTATATGGGAGCTATGGTCAAATGGTGACCGATTGCGACAAAATTTTGCACACTGGCTGGCATTGATATAATTGTGCAAAATTTAGTGGTTATATCTGTTATACTTTTAGATTTATTGGCATTTAAGTGTATTTTAGGTGAAATTTAGTCTGTTTTCGTAAGTTTTTTGTATGGGAGCTATGGCTAAATGTGAACCGATTTTAATGAAATTTTATACGTTGCCTAGGGCTAATGTAAAACTTCTATACACCAAATTTTGTCGGCATAGCTGCTATAATTTGTCGTTTATTAACAAATAAGCGATTAGCTTAGACGAGGTTATACGGGAGCTATGGTCAAATGTGAACCGATTTTGCCCAATTTCAATACCAAAATTTTCTCAGTGATGAAGAATGTTCTTACTAAGTTTCAGTGAGGCGTTTAGGCGTTATCGTGATTTCAACAGACAGACGGACAGACAGACAGACAGACAGACAGACAGACGGACGGACGGACGGACAGACAGACAGACAGACAGACAGACAGACAGACAGACAGACAGACAGACAAACAGACAGACAGACAGACAGACAGACAGACAGACAGACAGACAGACAGACAGACAGACAGACAGACGGACAGACAGACAGACAGACAGACAGACAGACAGACAGACAGACAAACAGACAGACAGACAGACAGACAGACAGACAGACAGACAGACAGACAGACAGACAGACAGACAGACAGACAGACAGACAGACAGACAGACAGACAGACAGACGGACAGACAGACAGACAGACAGACAGACAGACAGACAGACAGACAGACAGACAGACAGACAGACAGACAGACAGACAGACGAACATCGCTCAATCGTCTTAGAATTTCATAAGGATTCAGAATATATATCGTTTTTGGTTTTTGAGCCAATATTAAGAAAATTACAAACGGAATGACAATCTCAATATACCCCCCATTCTTTTTGATGGTGGGTATAAAAATGACAAAAATTGATGATAAGATAAAAACTTTTTAAATTTTTTAAAAATGGACCAACGAGGACCTGGGAATTAAAAAATGGGGATAAAATTCTCCTTTTCTTTAAAATTGTATATCTTGAGAACGGCTGGACCAATGAAGACATTTTTTTCCTTCTAAATGGTTTTTTTTTTAGTCCATGTTAAGATTCTACATTAAAAACAATTTACCATGTCCACTTTTACGACCTGTTTATTTGATTTATCTAAAATAGGAGAACGGATGCACGAATATTGGTAATATGATCGGTGTTTGATAATATTTTGACTGACGACTGTTTGAAGATTTTTCATGATTATTTGATGGCTGACGATTGTTTGACAGTTGTTTGATGATTGATTGACTGACGACTGTTTGATGATTTTTAATGATTGTATGATAACTGTTTCACGATTAATTGGCGATTTTATGACAGTAGTTTGTTGATTTCTCAACGATTGATTGATGGTTGTGAGACTGTGAGGCCCTATGCTCCAGTGGGAGTCAAGGATAACAGAAGAAGCAGAAGTTAAAGAAAGTGTTAACACAGTAATAAGTTAAAATATTTAACTACCAACCCGGGCAACGCCGGGTAAAATCAGATAGTATTTTATAAAAGCTGTTTTGCATTCCTCTGATTTTTCTCTATCTTTAATGTATTTACAATTTTTTTTATTACTATGACCGATTTGGTGAAAATTACAGAAACACGTGTTGAACAAAAAGTCACTTTCATTTTTTGTAGCGTCCGTCACAGCACTTTAAAAGCGAAATATCTTTCTCCTTCAAAAGAAGTGTGTAAATTAACAAATGCCATTCGATAGCACAATCGATGGGCTAATATTCTCGGAAGTCTGAGCCAAGATATCTAGTGTAGAACGGAAATGGGATACATTTAACTACAACAAAATCCGTACAAATTTATCGTCCGTCACGCAGGATTTGCCCATATTTAGATTTTCGAAGAGTTAAAATGCATTTTTTGACACAATATGTACAGAACAAAATCTGGCCAACCCAAAACCAAAATTACTTTTTAAAGACTTCACAAATGCGCATTTCAATTCTAATTTTATACTAATCCATCAAGTCTTAAAACAACAAATATTTCTGTTCAAATGTGGTTTGAAAAATAATTGTGCAACTCTAGAGTATTGCAAGTCCATCAAAAGAAAAATCTTAGAATTTCAATTTTGGATACTTGAAAACAACAACAACAAAAAGCACTTGAGCTTTCAGTTAAAGCTTTTGAAAAATAATTTTTATAACCCAAAAAAAAAATTCAATTAAGTCTATAAGAATTATTGGATTTTTAGTAAATACAGTCTCAAAACTTTTTTGTTTTATTTTCAAAATTTCCAAACATTTTATTAAATTGCCCGTCTGTCTGTCTGTTTGTGTGACTCGGCTGTTAGCCCACAAAATGAGATCAGAGAGTTTGATAAGTATAAAATTTAGTTTGTCTTTTTAATATATTTTCCAAATCTTTGAAAAATGAATGACCTGTATGAACTCTACTCTTTCTTTACTTGACTTGAAAATTACCGAGTCAAAATGGCACAGGTATAGCAAATATTTGTGAGTAAATGCGAGAAGACATATGCGAGAGTCAGACTGTCTAGTTTACAAAGTCGGGGGTTTTTTTCTAATACCAGCATGTGTAAATCTCTATGAGAGCTAGATTTTATTTTGGTATTAAAAAGGTAGTACTTGATCGGTTAACAGAGTCTTGGAAGGCAGGTGGTGGCAACAAAACTATTTTTTTGTTAAACTTTGAGGTTGTTTTTGTTTTGCTGCAACTTAAAAACAAACAGCCATAACATTACAAAGTTCATCGCAATATTAACAGTAATGAGTAAAAAACTAGCACACCACACAGTGGGTAGGGAATATAGTAAATTGGAAACTATTCTGGTCAATTTTCGAAAAATTTCCTATAAATAGTCAATTTTCGAAAAATTTCCTATCAAAAGTCAATTTTCGAAAAATTTCCTATCAAAAGTCAATTTTCGAAAAATTTCCTATCAAAAGTCAATTTTCGAAAAATTTCCTATAAATAGTCAATTTTCGAAAAATTTCCTATAAATAGTCAATTTTCGAAAAATTTCCTATCAAAAGTCAATTTTCGAAAAATTTCCTATCAAAAGTCAATTTTCGAAAAATTTCCTATAAAAAGTAAATTTTCGAAAAATTTCCTATAAATAGTCAATTTTCGAAAAATTTCCTATAAAAAGTCGATTTTCAAAAAATTTCTTATAAATAGTCAATTTTCGAAAAATTTCCAATAGTCAATTTTTGAAAAATTTCAAATGGTCAATTTTCGAAACATTTCAAATGGTCAATTTTCGAAAAATTTCCTATAAATAGTCAATTTTCGAAAAATTTCCTATAAATAGACAATTTTTGAAAAATTTCCTATAAATAGTCAATTTTCGAAAAAATTCCTATAAATAGTAAATTTATGAAAAATTTCCTATAAATAGTCAATTTTCGAAAAAATTTCCTATCAAAAGCCAATTTTCGAAAAATTTCCTATAAAAAGTCAATTTATCGAAAAATTTCCTATAAATAGTCAATTTTCGAAAAATTTTCTATAAATAGTCAATTTTCGAAAAATTTCCTATAAACAGTCAATTTTCGAAAAATTTCCTATAAATAGTCAATTTTCGAAAAATTTCCTATAAGTAGTCAATTTTCGAAAAATTTCCAATAAATAGTCATTTTTCGAAAAATTTCCTATAAATAGTCAATTTTCGAAAAATTTCCTATAAATAGTCAATTTTCGAAAAATTTCCTATAAGTAGTAAATTTTCGAAAAATTTCCAATAAATAGTCAATTTTCGAAAAATTTCCAATAAATAGTCAATTTTCGAAAAATTTCCTATCTAAAGTCAATTTTCGAAAAATTTCCTATAAATAGTCAATTTTCGAAAAATTTCCTATAAATAGT
Organism: Stomorhina lunata; assembly: GCA_933228675.1. Taxonomy (NCBI): domain Eukaryota; kingdom Metazoa; phylum Arthropoda; class Insecta; order Diptera; family Rhiniidae; genus Stomorhina; species Stomorhina lunata. The sequence goes on along the minus strand of OW121744.1, from coordinate 34,265,864 downwards.
CAATTTTCGAAAAATTTCCTATAAATAGTCAATTTTCGAAAAATTTCCTATAAATAGTAAATTTTCGGAAAATTTGCTATAAATAGTAAATTTTCAAAAAACTTCCTTAAAAAAGTAAACTTTTTAAATATTTCCTTTAAAAAGTCAAATTTCGAAAAATTTCCTATTAATAGTCAATTTTCGAAAAGTTTCCTATAAATAGTAAATTTTCCAAAAATTTTCCATAAATAGTCAATTTTCGAAAAATTTCATATAAATATTCAATTTTTGAAAAATTTCATATAAATATTCAATATTCGAAAAATTTCATATAAATATTAAATTTTCGAAAAATTTCATATAAATATTCAATTTTCGAAAAATTTCCTATAAATAGCAATTTTCGTCAATTTTCGAAAAATTTTTGAAAAATTTCCTATAATTAGTCAATTTTCGAAAAATTTCCTATAAATAGTCAATTTTCGAAAAATTTTCTATAAATAGTCAATTTTCGAAAAATTTCCTGTAAATAGTCAATTTTCGAAAAATTTCCTATAAATAGTCAATTTTCGAAAAATTTCCTATAAATAGTCAATTTTCGAAAAATTTCCTATAAATAGTCAATTTTCGAAAAATTTCCTATCAAAAGTCATTTTTCGAAAAATTTCCTATCAAAAGTCATTTTTCGAAAAATTTCCTATCAAAAGTCATTTTTCGAAAAATTTCCTATCAAAAGTCAATTTTCGAAAAATTTCCTATAAATAGTCAATTTTCGAAAAATTTCCTATAAATAGTCAATTTTCGAAAAATTTCCTATCAAAAGTCAATTTTCGAAAAATTTCCTATCAAAAGACAATTTTCAAAAATTTTTCTATAAATAGTAAATTTTCGAAAAATTTCCTATGAATAGTCAATTTTTGAAAAATTTCCTATCAAAAGTCAATTTTCAAAAAATTTCCTATAAATAGTCAATTTTCGAAAAATTTCCTATAAATAGTCAATTTTCGAAAAAATTTCCTATAAATAGTCAATTTTCGAAAAATTTCCTATAAATAGTCAATTTTCGAAAAATTTCCTATAAATAGTCAATTTTCGAAAAATTTCCTATAAATAGTCAATTTTCGAAAAATTTCCTATAAATAGTCAATTTTCGAAAAATTTCCTAAATTTGCTATAAATTCAATTTCGATTTGTTTCTTGTCTATTTTGTTTTTGTCTTTTCTTTAATAAATCGGCACTATCCGACTCTGTTAACATCCATATTTCAACTGAATGATTTGAATACTCATTTTCATGAGTTTTATTAATGATCGTGGTATTTACGAAAATTAATGAAATTCATCGGCTACTGGTGGTTTGGGCTGCCTACTCCTGGATATAACATTTAGCAATAAAACTCCATTGTTTTGTGTTTAGTTCCTTTAAACCCGGTCTTTAAAATCGTTCCAGCGAACATAAACCAGCGGCGTTAAATCGCAAAAACGAGGTGTTCAATTGACATCACTAAATAAAGAAAAAGGTCGCTGATTTCAGCATTAGCCAATTGTAACCATAAAATTTCTGTTATCAAGGTTTGGTATTGCAATGAATTAACAATGTTGTTGTTGTTGTAACTGCGATATTATTGTTAATATTGCAAAAGTGACAGTCCTTGGTCGGAATCCTAAGATTTCCGAGTCGTTCCGGTACGAAGAACCGACTGCCGTGGGAACGATGAATTAACAATGACTGGGTTATCTTCAGAATTTTCGAAAAAAATGAGGGCTGAACAATAACCATGTGGTTATTGTTCAGCCGGAACGACTAGGAAATCCATCTTCGAATTAAGCATTACATTATCGACAGATGTTTGTGGGTTTTGTGAGACAAATATGTGACATTTTTTTCTTATATAACGGCGTAATTAAAATGGACCCTAAAAATTAAAAATGCATTGTTTTTTTCAGTTTTCTAAACAGCCAATTCACAAAGATGTTGCACTTCCATACATTGATTTGCCGCATGGTCCATTTGAAAAGTCCCATACAAAAGAAAGTATACGGCCTTAACTCTAATTCAGAAACAACTAATGGAGACGATTATCCAAAGAGAGAAAGCTAAGGCACACACACGTGCTCATGAAATGTATGTTTGTTTGTGCGTTTATGTGCTTTGCATTGTTCTTTATCCACTTTAATTTCACTTTTGGCAGAAAAAAATTAATGTAGTGCAATATTCTTTATATTATAAATAATGGTTAAACATTATCCTTCTTCTGTTATCCCTGACTCCCAGTGTAGCCTATTTTCACGAAATATTTAAACATTAAATGAAATTAAATTTTTGATATATTTATGAAAAAATGCTAAACATTTGCCCTTCACTGTTCGATTGGAAACAGCATGAAAACTTGTATTTTTGGCAAAAAAAGCAAAAACAAATCTCAAAACTGACTTTTCTAAAAAAAAAAAAAAATTTAAATATTTTTTTTTTAAGTATTTGTTTTAGCTAAGAGTATTTTAATTTTAGTATTTTATTAAATTTTAATATAATATCAAACAACTCCAACTGGTGCTAACTTCGTTTAGTTTAAAGCTAATACTAAATATCCAAAATTGTATAATTTTTTATGAATCAGTACGTGTTTAGCACTCAAAGTGTTCAGTTTGAAATCTTTAGATTTTGAAAATAAAAATAAAGTTTTGAAAAGAATAAAAAAACTCAGTTGAAAGAAAGTGGTACGGAATAAAAATTTTGAAATTTATATAAAAAAAAAAAATTCTTTAAAAGGATTTAAGAAAGAAATTTAAAAGAAAATTGTATATAAAAGAGTATGTTTAAAAATTATTTAATATTTAAAAATTTTTGTTAATTAATTACATAAAATATTTTTTAAATTGTGCTTTGAAATACATAAATTTATTGAGGTATTTGATTTCAATTAAAAATCGAAGGAAAAAATCACTTGTGCTGCAATAACATTTTAAATGTGGATGTTAATGGATCAGTTTCATGAAAAAAAGAGGCTTAAACCTGTTTATCGAAATATATTAAATGACTTTTTATTAAAACCAATAATTTCAATTTAAATCTGTCTCCTATAAATTTGGTTAGATGATTTGCTTAAATTTGTGGTATTGCTTATTAATATTTTGATTTTATATAATCAGTGCAAAATTTTTACTTAATCGGATTAAAGACACAACCACTAGCTAACACTCTTAACAAAATATAGTTCAAATTATGGCCGAAATCGTGAATATCGGCTTAAGTGTGCTTTAAAATTTGTATGTTTTTTTAAATTTTTAAGCAGGATAACTTAATATAAATAGTTTTGAAAATTAAAAAAGAAATCACATTTTTAAAGAATATAATATAGAATTTTTTCAACATAAAAAAAAACGAATGAGGTCGTTTATTTCTGGCAAATATCCTCCTTGAATTGGGAAATATATCTTCTTGAGCCCCTCAATAGTCAATAACATTAAGACATTACTTTTTTTATTTTATATAATCAAAAAAAGTGCTAAAAGTTTTGACAAAATCGGACCAAGGTCATGACCTCTAACATCTAAACAAAATATAGTTCGAGTATTAGCCGAAATCGTGCTTATCGGATCGAATTCAAAACTCGCTCGAATTAAGCTATATATTTCTACATAGAGGATATATAAAGCACTAACCTTCCTAAATCTGGAAATATATCTATATCGACTGTGCTGTAGCTTAGTTGATCAGACGCTGCATTTTCGTACTTTACCAAGTACAATTATCTTAAGACCAAATACTTTGGAATGGCTCTAAGATAACTTCCCTGGCCTAGGGTTATTTACAGCAGCTTTAACTAGATTGCTGTTGCCCATGGGAGATATGGAAGCTAGGGTGAAATATAGAACTATTATTCCATTTTTTCCTTTTAAGGTTAGGTTCTATATAGTAGGTAATAGCTGTCTTAGGAAATATTTTTGACAAACTTCTTTAAAATAAAGTATTTGTTTAAAATCTCAGTTGTAGGTTGGTAGCCCTATGTAAGGTACCGGATAAATAGGCCTGATTCTATTCAGTTTCAAAAGGGATCGTCCTTGAACAAATTAAACTTAATGTTTTTAAAACTGCATCCTGAAATCGTGTCAGAAAGTGAATATAAATCGGTCAGTATAATTTGGTTACCCGAAACAATAAACTTCCGGAATAGAAATTTAGGATCTTTACAGCCATAAATTGATTTATATTTTAATAAAGTTTAGGACTACCAAGTAGTTAACAAAATTGTATTAGAATTGGCCTATATTTGACCATACCTCCCAAACAAGATCAAATCTCAATAGTCACTTAAATACATACATACGTACATAATTCCCACGACATTCTAATTGGAACAAGGGGTACTTCTCTCAGACAATGAGCTGCATCCGATTCTATTTTAAGACTCATTGAAAGGGTTCTATCTTTTAACTCCTACTCCGAACGGTAAACTTTTACATATCCTAATACTCAATAACGAGTTATGAGCTTAGTTATGAGGTAAACCGCTTTTTTGAAAATTTATTTTTCCAGTGGGTCCGATCGGGGATCGAACTTGGCACCTCTGGTAAGCTAGGAGGATAGCTAACCTGCTATACCATGGCGGGTCTCATAAATACCCCGAAAATAAAAAAAATAAACAAATTTTATAAAAAATCTAAATTTGGTGGCCATAAATCTGCATTAGACCCTAGCTCCCACATCAGACATTCTGCCATTTTTTCCGATTTTTCCGATTTGGCTCTAGTTTTCGAGATATATTTTTTGTAAAAAAAGTTAAATTTTGAGCAAAGATACTATAATATAAAGATGTTTCACTTTCATACATTGGTATGCCGTATGGTCTTTTTGATAAGTCCCCTAAAACATAGAGTATACCACATTTACTCTAATTCGGAAACAACTAATTGAGACAATTATCCAATGAGAGAAAGCTAAGGTACACACACGTGCTTATGAAATGTATGTTTGTTTGTGCGTTTATCCACTTGAATTTCACTTTTGACAGAAACCGAATGTATAGATAGCAATATCTTTAGGCTTTGTAGTTGTGAAACAAAATACCTTTTCTACTGACCAGTTCTAACCGACTATTTCTATTGTATGGTCTAATAAGTTGTCTGGGTCGTCGTTTGTGACGTTTCACCATGCTTTGGATAAACTTCTTTTTTTTTTGTGGAGTTTATCCAAATTTGTATCATAATGCACAGTGGGATGGTTTAAAATTAGAATGATAATAATTCTGTAACTTTAAAACCGTTGGGCCGATTTAAAAATCAAAAATGTGAATATAACAGAAGTGTTGGGGAGCTTAAGTTTAGAACCTGGAAAGCCTAGACTTTACTGGAGCGAAACAATCTGCCCTCAAAGTAGGGCACCTCAGACTTATAAATCACTCGAAACGATAAATAAGTGTCATTTCCCAAACGATTTGAAAAATCCTACTATATTACATATATATAGGTCAAGATCTACAAAAAACATTGCTAAATGCTTACATGCTATCTCTTACGGTTTTAAAGATATTGGACTTCAAAAACCAAAATTTTCTATTTTTGTCCCATACAGCACCGATTTTTTACCAATATCTGATCTATATATAAACCGATTTTCTTGATTTAAAGTTTTCTAGAAAAAAATAACAAAACTTTAAATATTTTACAAGCAAGAAGTGTATAAAAAGCTTTATTATATAAAAAGTTATAAGTGCTTAAAGTTAATATTTACAGAAAACATAAAATTTTTCCCCGTTTTTGTTTGGGTAAAACGTTTTATAGTGCTTTTGAGTTATTTAAAAAATTTTTTTAGGAACATATAATATATTTATAATTTTCTAAAAGAAAACTTCACAAAGTTAATAATTGAGTTAAAAAATATCTTCTTGTTTATTCGTTTTTAGTACCAGAGTCTCTCGAATTTGACCTATTGTTTGCGAAAATGGAGACGAAATTTTTATAACTTTGTATTGTGTCAAACTAATAGATTTAAATTTCAAACATTTTAATAAATAATCGATTAATATGTATAATTTTAAAACAAGCATTTCAGGATAAATTTTGTTTATTATTCGAGATGTATTTGAAATCGATGTCAATGACTCTTATACAAAGTATTAAGTAATGCGTATATTCCTAGTCCAAATACGCTTTAAACTTTTTTAATATTGTTTATTAAAATTTCTGTGTATGGAAATTAAATTTTTAATTTATTATGGCTCAATTAAAAAAAAAACCCAAAAAGGCCTGATTAATCCTGTTTTAATAGAAAGTAAATGTTTCGTAAAATGAAGTAGAAATGCTTTGGTTTTGTCTACAAATCAAACGGTTCATGATTTTTTTATTTACAGTAACTCAAATTACTGTCCCAATGTTTTTTAAGGTTTTTAAGGAAATTTTCCGAAAATTTACTATTTATAGTAAATTTAAAAAAAAATTACTATTTAAGGAAATTTTTCGAAAATTGACTATTTATAGGAAATTTAAAAAAAATTTCTATATATAGGAAATTTTTTGAAAATTGAATATTTCTAGGAAATTTTTCGAAAATTGACTATTTATAGAAAATTTTTCGAAAATTGACTATTTATAGAAAATTTTTCGAAAATTTACTATTTATAGGAAATTTTTCGAAAATTTACTATTTATAGGAAATTTTTCGAAAATTTACTATTTATAGCAAATTTTTCGAAAATTTACTATTTATAGGAAATTTTTCGAAAATTTACTATTTATAGGAAATTTTTCGAAAATTGACTATTTATAGAAAATTTTTCGAAAATTGACTATTTATAGAAAATTTTTCGAAAATTTACTATTTATAGGAAATTTTTCGAAAATTTACTATTTATAGGAAATTTTTCGAAAATTTACTATTTATAGCAAATTTTTCGAAAATTTACTATTAATAGGAAATTTTTCGAATATTTAATATTTATAGGAAATTTTTTGAAAATTTACTATTTATAGAAAATTTTTCGAAAAATACTATTTATAGGAAATTTAAAAAAAATTCAATATTTCTAGGAAATTTTTCGAAAATTGACTATTTATAGAAAATTTTTCGAAAATTTACTATTTATAGGAAATTTTTCGAAAATTTACTATTTATAGGAAATTTTTCGAAAATTTACTATTTATAGGAAATTTTTCGAAAACTGACTGTTTATAGAAATTTTTCACAAATTTACTATTTATAGGAAATTTTTTGAAAATTTACTATTTATAAAAATTTTTCGAAAATTGACTATTTATAGAAAAATTTTGGAAAATTTATTATTTATAGGAAATTTTTTGAAAATTTACTATTTATAGAAATTTTTTGAAAATTTACTCTTTATAGGAAATTTTTTGAAAATTTACTATTTATAGGAAATTTTTTGAAAATTTACTATTTATAGGAAATTTTTTGAAAATTTACTATTTATAAAAATTTTTCAAAAATTGACTATTTATAGAAAAATTTTCAAAAATTTATTATTTATAGGAAATTTTTTGAAATTTTTTTTTTTTTTAGGAAATTTTTCGAAAATTTACTATTTACAGGAAATTTTTCGAAAATTTACTCTTTATAGGAAATTTTTCGAAAATTTACAATTTATAGGAAATTTTTCAAAAATTTACTATTGATAGAAAATTTTTCAAAAATTGACTATTTTTAGGAAAACTTTCGAAAACTGACTATTTAAAAGAAATTTGTCAAAAATTGACTTTTTATAGGAAATTTTTCAAAAATTGACTATTTATAGGAAATTTTTCAAAAATTGAGTAATTATAAGAAATTTTTCAAAAATTTACTTTTTATAGGAAATTTTTCAAAAATTTACTTTTTATAGGAAATTTTTCAAAAATTTACTTTTTATAGGAAATTTTTCAAAAATTTACTATTTACGGGAAATTTTTCGAAAATTGACTATTTATAGGAAATTTTTCGAAAATTGACTATTTATAGGAAATTTTTCGAAAATTTACTATTGATAGGAAATTTTTCGAAAATTGACTATTTATAGGAAATTTTTCGAAAATTGACTATTTATAGATATTTTTCGAAAATTTACTATAAGAAAGCAATTTTTTTTTTGATTGTTTATAAGAAAATTTTTAAAAATTGACTATTTTTAGGAAATTTTTTGAAAATTGACTTTTGATAGGAAATTTTTCAAAAATTGACTATTTATAGGAAATTTTTCAAAAATTGACTATTTATAGGAAATTTTTCAAAAATTGACTATTTATAGGAAATTTTTCAAAAATTGACGATTTATAGGAAATTTTTCAAAAATTGAGAAATTATAAGAAATTTTTCAAAAATTGGCTATTTATAGGAAATTTTTAAAAAATTGACTATTTATAGGAAATTTTTGAAAAATTGACTATTTAAAGAAAATTTTTCAAAAATTGATTATTAATAAGAAATTTTTCAAAAATTGACTATTTATAGGAAATTTTTCAAAAATTGATTATTTATAGAAAATTTTTCGAAAATTTACTATTTATAGGAAATTTTTCGAAAATTTACTATTTATTGGAAATTTTTCGAAAATTTACTATTTATAGGAAATTTTTCGAAAATTTACTATTTATAGGAAATTTTTCGAAAATTTACTATTTATAGGAAATTTTTCGAAAATTTACTATTTATAGGAAATTTTTCAAAAATTTACTTTTTATAGGAAATTTTTCAAAAATTTACTTTTTATAGGAAATTTTTCAAAAATTGACAATTTATAGGAAATTTTTCGAAAATTTACTATTTATAGGAAATTTTTAGAAAATTGACTATTTATAGGAAATTTTTTATAAAATTTACTATTTATAGGAAATTTTTCAAAAATTGACTATTTATAGGATATTTTTCAAAAATTGTGTATTTATAGGAAATTTTTCAAATATTTAATATTTATAGGAAATTTTTCGAAAATTTACTATTTATTGGAAATTTTTCGAAAATTGACTATTTATAGGAAATTTTTCGAAAATTTACTATTTATAGGAAATTTTTCGAAAATTGACTATTTATAAGAAAATTTTCAAAAATTGACTATTTATAGGAAATTTTTCGAAAATTGACTATTTATAGGAAATTTTTCGAAAATTGACTATTTATAGGAAATTTTTCGCTAATTGACTATTTTTAGGAAATTTTTCGAAAATTTACTATTTGTAGGAAATTTTTTAAAATTTTACTAATTTTTTTTCAAAAAAATTTTCGTACAGAAATTTTTTCTTTAAAAAATTTTCTTATAGAAATTTTTTCTTTAGAAATATTTTCGAATAACATTTTTTTATATAGACAATTTAGAATTTCTTTACAAAAAATTTTTGAGTATAAGATTTTTTCTTAGAAAATTTTTTACATAGACATTTTTTCTTTAGAAAAAATTATCGTATACAATTTTTTTTTTAGAAAAGTTTTCATCTAGAAATTTTTTCCTTAGACAAATTTTCGTAAAGAAATTTTTTTAGAAAAAATTGTCGTGTAGAAATTTTTTCTTTGGAACAATTTTCATCTAAAAATTTTTAGTTTCCATTTTTATCCTCTTTTATTTAGAATCCAACTGCTAATGTCAAACTTAACTCAAAACAGATTTATAAGGGGTTTTCAGGGCAATATAACTATGAATTGATATTTAAAATAAAAAACATGAAGTCAAATTTACCCAAAACTACTTTTTTGACATTGGCCCTTGTGGCAACAATCCACAGATATAGTTTCTTATTGTGCCCATCAGTTAAAATTTGAATAATGTTGTAATTTGTCATTGAACTTCACTGGTTTAATTAGTAGATGCTGTTTAATTAGTTAATTAAAATTGGATATTCAATTAAATGAAAATAATTAATTAATTAAATTAATAGTACATATTATATTATATGTATGTAGTTTTAGTAAACAAATGCCTTGCAATAACAATAAATTACAACGAGTTACTAAAGATATGTATTTTCTAACTCATGAGCTTCAAGCCGATAAAATTTTATTAATGCAATTTATTTAAATTAAATTATTTAATTAAAAGTTGTTATTAGATTTAAGATTTTCTAAACAAAATCGTGATATTCATTAATTACAATGATCTTTAATATAAAGCAGTGATGGCCGGTACAATTTTCTTAATGAAATTTTTTCTATAGAAAAATTTTCTTAACGAAATTTTTTCTATAGAAAAATTTTCTTAACGAAATTTTTTCTATAGAAAAATTTTCTTAACGAAATTTTTTCTATAGAAAAATTTTCTTAACGAAATTTTTTCTATAGAAAAATTTTCTTAACGAAATGTTTTCTATAGAAAAATTTTCTTAACGAAATTTTTTCTATAGAAAAATTTTTTTCTATAGAAAAATTTTCTTAACGAAATTTTTTCTATAGAAAAATTTTCTTAACGAAATTTTTTCTATAGAAAAATTTTCTTAACGAAATTTTTTCTATAGAAAAATTTTCTTAACGAAATTTTTTCTATAGAAAAATTTTCTTAACGAAATTTTTTCTATAGAAAAATTTTCTTAACGAAATTTTTTCTATAGAAAAATTTTCTTAACGAAATTTTTTCTATAGAAAAATTTTCTTAACGAAATTTTTTCTATAGAAAAATTTTCTTAACGAAATTTTTTCTATAGAAAAATTTTCTTAACGAAATTTTTTCTATAGAAAAATTTTCTTAACGAAATTTTTTCTATAGAAAAATTTTCTTAACGAAATTTTTTCTATAGAAAAATTTTCTTAACGAAATTTTTTCTATAGAAAAATTTTCTTAACGAAATTTTTTCTATAGAAAAATTTTCTTAACGAAATTTTTTCTATAGAAAAATTTTCTTAACGAAATTTTTTCTATAGAAAAATTTTCTTAACGACATTTTTTCTATAGAAAAATTTTCTTAACGAAATTTTTTCTATAGAAAAATTTTCTTAACGAAATTTTTTCTATAGAAAAATTTTCTTAACGACATTTTTTCTATAGAAAAATTTTCTTAACGAAATTTTTTCTATAGAAAAATTTTCTTAACGAAATTTTTTCTATAGAAAAATTTTCTTAACGAAATTTTTTCTATAGAAAAATTTTCTTAACGAAATTTTTTCTATAGAAAAATTTTCTTAACGAAATTTTTTCTATAGAAAAATTTTCTTAACGAAATTTTTTCTATAGAAAAATTTTCTTAACGAAATTTTTTCTATAGAAAAATTTTCTTAACGAAATTTTTTCTATAGAAAAATTTTCTTAACGAAATTTTTTCTATAGAAAAATTTTCTTAACGAAATTTTTTCTATAGAAAAATTTTCTTAACGAAATTTTTTCTATAGAAAAATTTTCTTAACGAAATTTTTTCTATAGAAAAACTTTCTTAACGAAATTTTTTCTATAGAAAAATTTTCTTAACGAAATTTTTTCTATAGAAAAATTTTCTTAACGAAATTTTTTCTATAGAAAAATTTTCTTAACGAAATTTTTTCTATAGAAAAATTTTCTTAACGAAATTTTTTCTATAGAAAAATTTTCTTAACGAAATTTTTTCTATAGAAAAATTTTCTTAACGAAATTTTTTCTATAGAAAAATTTTCTTAACGAAATTTTTTCTATAGAAAAATTTTCTTAACGAAATTTTTTCTATAGAAAAATTTTTTTAAGGAATTTTTTCTATTGAAAAATTTTCTAAATGAAATTTTTTCTATTGAAAAATTGTCTTAATGAAATTTCTCGTGCGGCAAATTTTGTTGCTCAGTGTTATCTAACATACTGTGGCCAAGGTGGAAAATTTAAAAACTAAAGCTAATGAGGAAATCTAAAGCAAAAACATTAGCAAACCTTTGAACTATAATACAAATTTTAGAAAAGATGAAACATAAAAAATGTTTGATAACTTGAACTTAACCCAAATTAGCCAAGGCGGGTTAATGAGTCTTTAACTATAACATAAGCAAATATTTAAGATTTTGAAATTCTGCTAACCATAAATTTTAAGATATTAAACTGGTTTTTGCTTAACAATTTTATTTACCTTTGACACGGTTAAAAGTTCGCAAAAAAAAATATTTGAAATTTTTTTGTTGAAAAAACGGGTATTTCTTAAATTTAAATAAATTGTTCATAACTTTATCATAGCATGAATATTTTGTATATTGTTTTCGGTATATCGTGACTTTATCACTACCGCATTATTTGTTTAAAAGAAACTGTTAAAACGACCAATTAACATAGTTTTTGCAAATATTTACTAAAACTATTAATAAACATTTATTAATACAAAAGTTGCATAAATATGCGTGATTTCTTTCAAGTTTTACTTAGTTATCGACATTTTGGGTGGTCATTATTTTGAAGTTGATGTTGACAATTCAGGTGTTGGTTGAGGTGTCTTAATAAAGTCATTAAAAGCTTAAGTCAGCAGGAGCTATAGTCAAATATGGATCTATTTAATAAAATGTACTACTTTTATAGGAAATTTTTCAAAAATTTACTAATTTTATAGGAAATTTTTCAAAAATTTACTAATTTTATAGGAAATTTTTCACAAATTTACTAATTTTATAGGAAATTTTTCAAAAATTTACTAATTTTATAGAAAATTTTTCAAAAATTTACTAATTTTATAGGAAATTTTTCAAAAATTTACTAATTTTATAGGAAGTTTTTCAAAAATTTACTAGTTTTATAGGAAATTTTTCAAAAAATTACTAATTTTATAGGAATTTTTCAAAAATTTACTAATTTTATAGGAAATTTTTCAAAAAATTACTAATTTTATAGAAAATTTTTCAAAAAATTACTAATTTTATAGGAAATTTTTCAAAAATTTACTAATTTTATAGGAAATTTTTCAAAAATTTACTAATTTTATAGGAAATTTTTCAAAAATTTACTAATTTTATAGGAAATTTTTCAAAAATTTACTAATTTCATAGGAAATTTTTCAAAAAATTACTAATTTTATAGGAAATTTGTCAAAAATTTAGTAATTTCATAGGAAATTTTTCAAAAAATTACTAATTTTATAGGAAATTTTTCAAAAATTTACTAATTTTATAGGAAATTTTTCAAAAAATTACTAATTTTATAGGAAATTTTTCATAAATTTACTAATTTTATAGGAAATTGTTAAAAAATTTACTAATTTTATAGAAAATTTTTCAGAAATTTACTAATTTTATAGGAAATTTTTCAAAAATTTACTAATTTTATAGGAAATTTTTCAAAAATTTACTACTTTTATAGGAAATTTTTCAAAAATTTACTAATTTTAAATGAAATTTTTCAAATAGTTACAATTTTTATAGGAAATTATTTAAAAATTCAATATTTTTATAGGAATTTTTTCCAAAATTTACTACTTTTATAGGAAATTTTTCAAAAATTTCTTATTTTTATAGAAAGTTTTTCAAAAATTTTTTATTTTTATAGGAAATTTTTCAAAAATTTCTTATTTTTATAGGAAATTTTTAAAAAATTTTATATTTTTATAGTAAATTTTTCAAAAATTTACATATTTAATAAGAAATTTTTCAAAAATTTACTAATTTTATAGGAAATTTTTCAAAAATTTACTAATTTTATAGGAAATTTTTCAAAAAGTTACAATTTTTATAGGAAATTTTTTAAAAATTTACTATTTTTAAAGGAAATTTTTCCAAAATTTACTACTTTTATAGGAAGTTTTTCAAAAATTTCTTATTTTTATAGGAAGTTTTTCAAAAATTTCTTATTTTTATAGGAAGTTTTTCAAAAATTTCTTATTTTTATAGGAAGTTTTTCAAAAATTTCTTATTTTTATAGGAAGTTTTTCAAAAATTTACTATTTTTTCAAAAACTTACTATTTTTATAGGAAATTTTTCAAAAATTTACTATTTTTACAAGAAATTTTTCAAAAATTTACTATTATTATAGGAAATTTTTCAAAAATTTACTATTGTTATAGGAAATTTAAAAAAAATTTACTATTTTTATATAAAATTTTTCAAAAATTTACTATTTTTATACAAAATTTTTCAAAAATTTACTATTTTTACATTAAATGTTTCAAAAATTTACTATTTTTATAGGATATTTTTAAAAATATTATTTATGTCTGTTAGTTTTATTTAAGTCCAGATTAACTACATTTGTTATACCTTCTAATAATACTATAAAAAATTTCAAAACTTCAACTTTGATTCGGTTTTTACAGCTCAAATCAAGTTAAATTTTAAAATTTAATTGTGATCTTGGCCACCATAACAAATTATCGAAATTCATGATTTTCATGCACTTCATATAATCATTTGCATGTTACATCATTATTCCTGTAATTATGTTAAAATGCCATAAACAAAAGTACTATGAAAATGAAAATGGAAAACCTAGAAAAACTTCAAAAGTGATGTAAAAAATCAAAAGTATTTTTTGTTAAAACCACAAAAACTTCATGCATTTGCCATAAAAATTAGTACAATATAAACGCTAGAGTGGAGATTGTAAACAAGTTTAAGTTCTTTGAAGAAAAACAGAGTTTCCCAAAATGTTTATGATAAAACAAGAAATGAAAAGGAAATTAACAGAAAAGGTTGTCCTAGTAAAATTACAATATTTTGAAAATGACTTATATAATTTTCTTGAAAAATACATTAACAGATTAAGAACAAAATTGCCCTTAAGAAGTGCTAACACATATCAGTTTTGGAGTTATTTCCATCACAATTTGAAAAAAAATATTTTTTTTTTTGAAAAATTAAAATTTTTTTTTTTTTTTTTTCTTAAATTCATAAAAAATTGAATATGATAAAAAATGACATCGTTTCTAGGCGAACTTAAAATTAAGAATATTCCAAATAACATAAGCCTTAAACATAAAAATGTTGGGGTACCACTTAAAAAAATTTCTTCCCGGAATATAGTTTTATCTTACTTAAAGCCAAAAATTTGCTTTTATATAAAATTTGGCACAGAAATTTTTTATCGGGACTATTGAAATTGGTCAAAATCACTCCATTATTTCGGGTAACTTCAAAGGTCTTATATCCCGGAATTGAGATTTTGACCACGAATTTCAGTATATGCTGCATCCGATTATATTTATAGACTCATTGAAAGGGACCTTCGTTTTAACTCCGGTTCCGAACAGCAAATGCATTAGTTAGAGAAGTTTTACATAGCCTAATACTCAATAACCAGTGGCTAGCTGAGCTATGAGATGAACAGCTTTCTTTTGAAAATTTATTTTTTCAAGTGGGTCTTTCCGGGGATCGAACTTGGGACCTCTGGTTTGCTAGATGGATGACTAAACCTACAAAAAGTAAATTTTCTGAAAAATTTCCTATAAAATGAAAATTTTCTGAAAAATTTCCTATAAAAAGTAAATTTTCTGAAAAATTTCCTATAAATTGTAAATTTTCTGAAAAATTTCCTACAAAAAGTAAATTTTCTGACAAAGTACATTTTCTACAAAATTTCCTATAAGAAATAAATTTTGAAAAATTTATTATCAAAAGTAAATTTTTGAAAAATTTCCTATAAAATGTAAATTTTTTGAAAAATTTCCTATAAAAAGTAAATTTTTAAAAAATTTTCTATAAAAAGTAAATTTTTAAAAAATTTTCTATAAAAAATAAATTTTTGAAAAATTTTCTATAAAAAGTAAATTTTTGAAAAATTTCCTATAAAAAGTAAATTTTTGAAAAATTTCCTATAAAAAGTGAATTTTTGAAAAATTTCCTATAAAAAGTAAATTTTTGAAAAATTTCCTATAAAAAGTAAATTTTTGAAAAATTTTCTATCAAAAGTAAATTTTTGAAAAATTTCCTATAAAAAGTAAATTTTTGAAAAATTTCCTATAAAAAATCAATTTTTGAAAAATTTCCTATAAAAAGTAAATTTTTGAAAAATTTCCTTTAAAAAGTAAATTTTTGAAAAATTTCCTATGAAAAGTAAATTTTTGAAAAGTTTCCAATAAAAAGTAAATTTTTGAAACATTTCCTTTTAAAAGTAAATTTTTGGAAAAATTTCCTATAAAAAGCAAATTTTTGAAAAATTTCCTATAAAAAGTAAATTTTTGAAAAATTTCCTATAAAAAGTAAATTTTTGAAAAATTTCCTTTTAAAAGTAAATTTTTGAAAAATTTCCTATAAAAAGTAAATTTTTGAAAAATTTCCTATAAAAAGTAAATTTTTGAAAAATTTCCTATAAAAAGTAAATTTTTGAAAAATTTCCTATAAAAAGTAAATTTTTGAAAAATTTTTTATAAAAAGTAAGTTTTTGAAAAATTTCCTATAAAAAGTAAATTTTTGAAAAATTTCCTATAAAAAGTAAATTTTTGAAAAATTTCCTATAAAAAGTAAATTTTTGAAAAATTTCCTATAAAAAGTAAATTTTTGAAAAATTTCCTATAAAAAGTAAATTTTTGAAAAATTTCCTATAAAAAGTAAATTTTTGAAAAATTTCCTATAAAAAATAAATTTTTGAAATATTTACTATAAAAAGTAAATTTTTGAAAAATTTCCTTTTAAAAGTAAATTTTTGAAAAATTTTTTAAAAAGTAAATTTTTGAAAAATTTCCTATAAAAAGTAATTTTTTGAAAAATTTCCTATAAAAAGTAATTTTTTGAAAAATTTCCTATAAAAAGTAAATTTTTAAAAAATTTCCTATAAAAAGTAAATTTTTGAAAAATTTCCTATAAAAAGTAAATTTTTGAAAAATTTCCTATAAGAAGTAAATTTTTGAAAAATTTCCTATAAAAAGTAAATTTTCTGAAAAATTTCCTATAAAAAGTAAATTTTTGAAAATTTTGCTATAAAAACTAAATTTTTGAAAAATTTCCTATAAAAAGTATATTTTTGAAAAATTTCCTATAAAAAAAGTAAATTTTATAACTTAATTATCAAACACCCACCTTATAAATCCTCTTTAAGAACCCCTGACAACATTTCAATGATTGTCTGACAAAAAAAAACTCAAACAATCAGACGAATGAACACAGTAAAACTAGAGTTTGAAAATTGAAATTAAACATTCACTTTAAACCTCGACTTGTTAAATTGTTTTGCCACTTCTTGTGGTTTGGTTTGGTCTTGTAATTAAGCGGTTGCATAGATTCGAACATATTTAGTTGTTTTGTGGATTTGGTGGATTTGATGAATTGAATAATTTAAGTTTATTTTGTTTTTCCACATTAGATTTTTTATTGCCTCAGAAATGACCGTCAAGTTTGCTGGTTTTTCCGTCATATAATGAAAATAAAGAAAAATAATTCAATCAAACAATCGAACTAAGTTACCGACATGTATGTTAACACACTCATACTTGTTTCTACTAACAACAAAATGTTGCAACATAGTTTGATTAAGTATTTTGTAGATACTTGTTCATTTATTCATTTAATTGTAGTATTTCTTCTGGTTTTGAGGTTTAGTTTAATGTTTTTTTTTTGTCTTGGGGGTTTAGAGCTGTTTTTTTGTCTTTGGTTTTGGCCAAGCTATTACAGATTTTGATGGTATAATTATCTTTTGGTTTTTGTCTTGTGTTATTTTTAGTTTGCGCAATATTTAACCTAGTTCCATGATAGTGAGCTTGTAAGTTAATTGAAGTAGATATATCGAAATATGTAGGTAGTTACTAGACATCATATTTTTATAGGTATGAAGACGTTTGTGATCGTTCCAATGACAGATTTGATGAAATGTTAAAATTAGTGAACTATCCTCTAGTACATTTTTAATTATGTTGGGTCTTTGAAAGATCAAGCTCAAATTATGATACCCTTCATTAAGAAAGGTTTAAAGCATATATTGATAACGCATATATTAGTCTAAATATCTGGGTGACCGAGCCTTGCTCGGAGCTTTATAATAAGCATTTCGAGGCAAATTTTAAAGATTTCATACATTTTATTTTTTAAAGTACTAACAAACTAAAATAAATTTAGAGGAAATACATTACTCAAATATCCAATGAATTTTGAATCATTTTATTCATTTTTTTGCAATCAATACATCAGATCAAGAGCAAGTTTACAGTTCAATTCATTTTGGATAGTTTTGGAAATTGATCATACCAACTTAGAAATCTCCGCCAACTCATGTGCACGAAAGATCATAGCCTTATCAAATGCACAGTTTTCGATTTAATTAAATTTGAGTAATTTTCAGTGGCGTCACCTGCCAGAAATTAGTCATACCAACTAAGAAACCTTTGTCAGCTCATGCGTAACAACTTTGCTAAAGATAATGGCATGATCAAATGTACAGCCTGCGATTTAATTCATTTTGAGTAGTATTCAACGCCACCTGTCGGAAATAGGTCATATAAACTAAAAAACCTGCGCCGGCTCATGCGCAAAAACTTTTGTAAATATCATAGCATAATCAAATGCACAGTTTACGATTTTATTTATTTTGAGTAATTTTCAGTGGCGCCACCTATCGGGAATTAGTCTTACTAACTTTAAAACCTTTTTCGGCTCATGCGCAACAACTTCGCTAAAGGGCATAACATGATAAAATGCATAGTTTACTATTTCATAGAAGTTTAGAAGATACTATTTTTTTCCTTTTTGTCCCCTAATTTCAAAAAAGTTCCATATGCTTATTTGATATTTCTTTGGACCAATTGAATTCGGTTTTATGAAAAAGCAGTTAACATATTGTTCCAATTCATATTACTTCATGCGGTGTTATCATTTTATACCTTTTTACTCATTTTTTCCCCCTAAATCAAAAAAGTACCAAGTACGTGTTCGACATTTTTTGGCGTCACCTATCGGAAATTAGTCTTACTAACTTTAAAACCTTTTTCGGCTCATGCGCAACAACTTCGCTAAAGAGCATAACATGATAAAATGCATAGTTTACTATTCCATAGAAGTTTAGAAGGTACAATTTTTATATACTATACTATTTTTTTCCTTTTTGTCCCCTAAATTAAAAAAAGTTCCATATGCTTATTTGATATTTCTTTGGACCAATTGAATTCGGTACATTTTACGAAAAAGCAGTTAACATATTGTTTCAATTCATATTACTTCACGCGTTATCATTACTTCACGGTGTTATCATTTTATACCATTTTACTATTTTTTTCCCCCTAAATCAAAAAAGTACCAAGTACGTGTTCGAAATTTTTTCCAATCTATCTATTTCCAATCTGCTTTACAAGGTTTCTTTCTATATTATTTGGTTCAAAAGATAAGAGTGGGTTGAAAAATGTACCAAATTAGCTATTTTCACCCTTTTTTACCCTCTCGGGCATAGTTTCAAAAAAGTACCAAACACATGTTCGCTTATTTTTATAGCTGTTCAAAATGTAATTAAAATTTTAGGCATAGGTATAGAACTATTACTTGAGGAAATACAACGTTTTCAATTTTTCCCCCTTTTTACCCGTTTTTACCCCCTTTCCCGCAAAATTTCATAATTCTTTCCCTTCTTTCTCGATCTTTTTTTATCAAAATCGTTAGAGCCGTTTTCGAGATATATGTACATACAATTATTGCTCGTTTAAAGATATAAGATTAATGAAGATAGCGAGGTGACAAGCTACGTTGACAGTCACGCTGCTCTAAAATCCCTGGAAGGATGTAGTATCACCTCAAAACTAGTCATGTAGATTAGCAATCATCAGCTTGTCAGCTACATATAGGGTAAGACTTTGCTGGGTTCGTGGTCATTGCGACATCGAAGGCAATGAAACTGCTAACGAAGTCACAAGACATGGCTCGAGCCAGGAACTGATGCTGATGATCAAGTCTTGGATTGGTGAGAAAACAGCTAAGAACTGGCATAGCTTGGCCACTTGCACAATATCTAGGACCTTATGATCCGACTTAAATATACGCAAGACCAAGTTCTTGCTAGGTCTTAGTAAAACCAGTCTTAGGAAATGCATAGGTTTTCTAACTGGCCATTGCGCCCTGAATTCTAGGCTGAATAGATGGGATGGAGCATTCTGGACATTGGCCGAATATGCTCCGAAACGGTCGAGCACATTTTCTGCCATTGTCTTAATCTATTAATGTATTTGCCAATAAAATTGAATAAGTCGTTTTTAATATATGATAATATAACTAGGATAACCCCTTCAAAAGTAAAAATTGTTTGATTATGCAAAAAGATTTTAAAAAATTTTGAATTTTGCAAAAAAAAAAGAAACATTTTTTAAATTTCGAT
Source organism: Stomorhina lunata (assembly GCA_933228675.1). Lineage (NCBI taxonomy): Eukaryota > Metazoa > Arthropoda > Insecta > Diptera > Rhiniidae > Stomorhina > Stomorhina lunata. The sequence continues at coordinate 34,245,759 of OW121744.1, read as the reverse complement.
GTAAATAACTCTAAAACCATTGATCACACGAAAAACTTGTATGACCACGACTTAAGGGAAATTTTGTTCTTAATCCACTAAAGTATTTTTTAATCAAATTTAAGAAGTCGTTTTCAAAATATGGTAAAATAACTAGAATAACCTCCTCAAAAGTATATATTATTCAATTTTGCGAACAAAAATGTTAATGTAAATAACTCCAAAACCGTTGATCGCGCAAAAATCTTGTGTTAGCAAGACTTGAAGTCAGTTTTGTTACTAATCCATTCATGTACTTTTCAACAAAATTGGATAAGTCACTTTCAATCCCTCCCTTATATAAGAAGTCATCAATAATAAAAATTTTTAGATTTTACAAAACAAAAAAAATTAATTTCGATCTAAATAACTCCAAAACCGTTGACCACACAAAAACTTGTGCTAGCACGACTTAAGCCCAATTTTGATCTTTATTTATAAATGTATTTTTCAATAAAATGTGATGAGTCGTTTTGAAGATATGGTACTTTAACTATGACAATCTCTTGAAAAGAAAAAAAAATCGATTTTGCAAGCTAATTTTTTTTTTCTAGAATTGTCATGTAAATAACTCCAAAATCGTGGATCACACAAAAATCTTGTATTAGTACGTCTTAAGGGTAATTTTATTTTTAATCCATTAACGTACTTTTTAGTGAAATTGGATAAGTCAATTTCAATATATGGTAATATAACTAGGACAACCTCTTCAAAAGTAACAATTTTTCGATTTCTCAAACAAAATTTTTTTTTCTAAAATTGTCATATAAATATCTCCAAAACCGTTGATCACACATGACCGTTACATTAGCACGACTTAAGGGCAATTTTGTTCTTAATCCATTAATGTATTTTTCAAGAAAATTGGATAAGTCGTTTTCAATATATGTCAAAATAACTAGGACAACCTTCTCAAAAATCCCAAATTTTAGAAAAAAAACTATCTATGAAAAAATTTAAAATTGAGGTCGTTTTTGTACTTAGGGGACCATAACACATAAAAAAATAGTTTAACTTAAATGTAATTTTAGCTGTTGATCCGTGTAATTGATTTAAAAAACACGTTATATAATTAATAACATTATTTTACAATAAAAAATATTAAAAATTTATTAACATTTATTTTGTGATTTACACCAAATGAGAGGGGAAAGGTTAAATATATAGAGAGTAATGATATGTTAAGGTTGAGAACAGGGGCACTGTCTTATTCTCGTGGTTGTGATGTAATAACTTAACCACGTATTTACACAGGGATACAAAATTTTAGGCACGAGATTTGTTTGACTACAACTTTGATATGAAGAAACCAAAAGAAGTGTTGTTCTTTTGATGAGTTGAATCTAGTTTTCGAGTTATAAAATCTTTTTATGAAAAACTGAGAAACTGTTTAAGTCGTCCTATTTATTAAAAAAAATTAAGCATCATTGACTTGTCATTAGCCAATAGAGTTTTTGCAGCAGTTAAAAATTTTTTTCTGTAGCTCAGTGTTATCTTTAATATTATCAAAAGATAAGTTTTATAGGGCTAAATTAATGACATAGAAATTTAAATACATTTCAAAGGTTTATTTTTATTATCTCCAATTAAAAACATTTCAAAAATAATTACTCAAATTTCCAAGAAAACTATTATTATATGACGATCATTCGAGTGGAAAAATAAATTTAATTCACTTACATTTTATAAATTACAAAATGTGTTAAACATTTAATATAAACCTGATATATGGTTTTTTATTTTATTTTATAACAATTGCGAACTAAACTATTTTATAAATTTTACAATTTTGTAATTTCAAGTAATAGCATTTATTAACCCTATACCATCCAAAAATCTAAAATTTGCTATTTTTGAAGAGGTTTTCCTAGCTATCCAATTTTTTTGAAAAACATATTAATGGATATAAAAAACTCGAAAATTTTTTTAAAATTAAAAAAATTTTAGATTTTTGAAGAGGTTGTTCTCGGTTATATTACCATATGTTGAAAAATGCTTTTCTAATTTTATTAAAAAATAATTTGATAGACTAAGAACAAAATTGCCCATAAGTCATGCTAATACAAGTTTTTTGTGTGATCAAGGGTTTTAGAGTTATTTAGATTGCAATTTTAGAAATAAAATTTTTTTTTTGAAAAATCGAAAATTTTTTACCTTTTAAAAATTCATAAAAAATTTAAAAAAAATAAAACTTACAATCGTTTAAGCATAACCGAAAGGTTATGCTTAAGCTAGAAGTATTCCAAATTGCATGAATATCAAAATTTCGAAATTTATTTTCATCGATTTTTAAAACATTTTTTTCTAAAACTTGGGATTTTTAAAGAGGTTGTCCTAGCTATATTAATATATATTGAAAATTACTTCTCTAATTTTATTGAAAATCCTATTAATAGATTAAGAACAAAATTGCCCTAAAGTCATGGTAATACAAATTTCTTGTGTGATCAAGAATTTTTGAATTATTTACATCATAATTTTAGAAAAAACATCGTTTTTTGCTAAATCTAAAAATTTTTATTTTTTGAAAATTGATAAAAAAAATTAAAATAAAATAAACTTATCGTTTTTTGGTCATGCTAAAATATTAATATCCTAAATTACATAAAAATGAAAAACTCGAAAAGTTTTTTTCATAGATTTTAAAACAATTTTTTTTTCTCAAATTTGGAATTTTTGAAGAGGTTGTCCTAGTTTTATTACAACATTTCTACATTTCTGATTTTATTGAAAAATATATGGATGGATTAAGAACAAATTTGCCCTTAAGTCATGCTAACACAAATTTTTTATGTGACCAAGGGTTTTGGAGTTATTTACATCGCAATTTTAGAAAAATTTTTTTTTTTCAAATCTAAAAATTTTTATTTTTTGAAAATTCATAAAAAAAAGTTTAAAATGGCAAAAACTAAGCATCTTTTCTCGATCATGATAAAACTACAAAAAAATATCGAAAATTTTCTTCATCGATTTAAAAAAAAAATTCTAAAATTTGGGATTTTTGAAGAGGTTGTCCTAGTTATATTACTAAAAATTGAAAACGACTTATCCAAATTTATTGAAAGGGACATTAATTGAATAAGAACAAAATTGCCCTTAAGTCATGGTAATACAAATTTTTTGTGTGATCAAGGGTTTTGGAGTTATCTAAATCGCAATTTTAGAAAAAAAAATTGTTTTTTTTTTTGCAAAATCTAAATTTTTTTTTATAAAACTTTATTCAAAATTTTGAATGAAAAAAAAACGTTTCATGGACATTCTTAAACTATGAATATTCCAAATTACATGAAAATGAAAAACTCGAAAAATTTTTTTTCATCGATTTTTAAAACGATTTTTTCTAAAATTTGGGTTTTTCAAAAAGGTTGTCCTAGTTATATTACTATATATTGAAAACGACTTATCCAATTTTATTGAAAATACATAAATGAATTAAGAACAAAATTACTCACAAGTCGAGCTTACACAAGTTTTTTGTATAATCAATGGTTTAGAAGTTATATACATTACAATTAAGAAAAAAAAAATAGATTTTGCAAAATCGAACAATTTTTAATTTTAAAGAGGTTATTCTAGTTATCTTACCATATGTTAAAAATATATTATTGAAAATACATTAATGGATTAAAAACAAAATTACCTTTAAGTCGTGCTAACACAAGTTTTTTGTGTGATAAATGGTTATGGAGTTATTTACATTGCAATTTAAAAAAACTTTTTTTTTGCGAAATCACAAAATTTGTATTTCTTTAAAAATTCATAAAAACCAAAAATGGCAAGAACTTACCATTATTACACAACGACCGTGAAACTATGAATATTTCAAATAACATAATCCCTATACAATAAAAATCCATGGATTAATTGTGCTTTAAATGTGAAAAACCGTGAAAAACCCAATTTTAGAGAAAATTTTTTTCATATAATTCTTATTATTTTCAATAAAATTAAGTCCTTAATTTTCATGAGATTTTTTGCTAAAAAGGACAAAGCCTGTTAAAATAAACAAAATTTTTTAAAACTTTGGAGTATCTCCCTAACAATTTTCTTCCCCGAATATAGTTTTACGTTGTTCAAAGAAACTAGTTAACTTTTGTTCTCATGAAATTTGGCTAAGACATTTTTTTTTTCTGCGGAATCATTGCTATTGAAATTGGTCAAAATCGGTTCATTATTTTGGGTACCTTACATAGGTCTCATATCCCGGAATTGAAACTTTGGCCACAAATTTCTTTATATTTTAATAAAACTTAAAAGAAATATTGCTTATTTATATCAACAAAAGTCACTGTAGCAAATTTTGGTGAAATCGGTAAATATTGAGCTTCCATATCAAAATCGGTCTATTATTTCGAGTATCTTTTTTAAGTCTCACTGCCTGAAATTGAGATTTGGAATACAAATTTCTGTACATTTTGATGAAATTTAGAAGAAATATTGCTTCTATAAACAAAACATTTTGTTGAAATCTGTTCATATTTAACCATAGTAGCTCCCATACAAGATATTCTGCATTAAGCACATAAAAAAAAATTTTAACCGACTTAGTGATAATTTAACTTACTTTTCTATTCTGTGACTTTCAACAAAATCGAATAACCCGTTTCAAAGATATGTTAAAATCGATGGACCAGGCTTTTTTCGTCGACTAGTGTTACAATCCAAAAACTCAAACAAGAAAGTTATTACGTTTCGTAGAAATTTTAAGAAAAATCTTTTATAATATGACAATATCTAACCCGGATGTTAATCTAAACGAATATAAAAACGTGTAAGAAAGTGCTATAGTCGGTCAAGCCCGACCATACCATACCCTTCACCACTAAGGTCAATGGTGTTCTTTTTCCTGTATAAAGACAAATATTAGCTAAATTTTGCCTTCATACAAACATTTTCTAAAAAATTATATATTTAAGCAATTTCCGTCATTTGGACTTATATGAGAGCTAGGGTCAAATGTGGACCGATTATCTCGAAATTTCGCAAATTGATTACAGTTGTTATTATCTTTAGATTTACGAGCGTTTTAGTGATTTTTGTCACATTTAATGCGTTTGGACAGAAGAGTTTTTATGGGAGCTATGGTCAAATGTGGACCGATTATCTCGAAATCTGACAAATTGATTACAGTTGTTACAAAAATTATGTATACCAAAAATTGACTTAGAATTCTCATTATCTTTAGATTTACGAGCGTTTTAGTGATTTTTGTCACATTTGGACAGAAGAGTTTGTATGGGAGCTATGGTCAAATGTGGACCGTTTTTAACTAAATTTGGTACAGTGATTTTAGTTTACATAAGCAGTATTTGCTTTAAATTCTATGAAAAAATATTGATATTTGTGACCGATATATCAATTTTGGGAAGTGGGACCTATGGAAGGTACCATAAATAATGGACCTATTTTTAACGAATTTCAAAAGCCATGGTCGCAATATCAAAAAAAAATGATCTGTGCCAAATTTCATCAAATTATCTTTAAAATTGCAACCTGTACTTTGGTTACATGGTTTACATGGGGGTCCAACCAGACAGACGGACGGACGGACTAACATCGCTAAATCGACTCAGAAAGTGATTCTAAGCCTATTGGTATACTAAAAGATGGGTCTAAGACAAATATTTATATGCGTTACATACATCAGCACAAACTCATAATACCCTTTCCACCTATGGTGGTGAAGAGTATACAAATCGCTCAAAGCGATTAGGGGAATAATCAAGTCGACTTTGAACGTTAAAAAAACTTTTACCTATTATTTCTTATTTTTAATTTTATTAAATGTTGAAATTATAAAATTACAAACAATATCAATTTTTTCAATTGTTTTCATACAAACAAATATATCAAATCGTTTAGCCGTTTTATCAAATTGCCTAGCCTGCCTTGAATTGTTGGGGATTTTCAAAATCCCAAACATGATGAATAAGGTTGCAAATAAGTACAACCGGTACTTAATTATCTACTATAATATATTTTGTTATTAAAAAAATGTATTATTACCATAAAGTTAATAAAAAAATTTATTACATTTTATTTTTAGCTGCAAACAAACAACTATGACGGCAAAACCTAAATTTGAATTTGAAAAGGATCCATTAGTCCATATCGATGAGGTGGATGACGGGGAAGAGGATCGTATAGCCAAAAGTTTTGAAGGACGTTGCCTTTTCATTACCGGTGGTACTGGTTTTTTGGGCAAAGTTTTGGTTGAGAAATTGTTGAGGTAAGTCTTTAAACTTTTTAAAAATAAGTCCTACTTACAATATTGGCGGTCGCCATAGTCTTCTATAGAAAACTTTTCGATATGAAAATTTTTCTATAGAAAATTTTTCGATATGAAAATTTTTCGACAAGAAAATTTTTCTATAGAAAATTTTTCGATATGAAAATTTTTCTATAGAAAATTTTTCGATATGAAAATTTTTCTATAGAAAATTTTTCGATTTAAAAATTTTTCTATAGAAAATTTTTCGATATGAAAATTTTTCTATAGAAAATTTTTCGATATGAAAATTTTTCTATTGAAAATTTTTCGATATGAAAATTTTTCTATAGAAAATTTTTCGATATGAAAATTTTTCTATAGAAAATTTTTCGATATGAAAATTTTTCTATAGAAAATTTTTCGATATGAAAATTTTTCTATATAAAATTTTTCGATATGAAAATTTTTCTATAGAAAATTTTTCGATATGAAAATTTCTCTATAGAAAATTTTCGATTTAAAAATTTTTCTATAGAAAATTTTTCGATATGAAAATTTTTCTATAGAAAATTTTTCGATATGAAAATTTTTCTATAGAAAATTTTTCGATATGAAAATTTTTCTATAGAAAATTTTTCGATATGAAAATTTTTCGACAAGAAAATTTTTCTATAGAAAATTTTTCGATATGAAAATTTTTCTATAGAAAATTTTTCGATTTAAAAATTTTTCTATAGAAAATTTTTCGATATGAAAATTTTTCTATAGAAAATTTTTCGATATGAAAATTTTTCTATTGAAAATTTTTCGATATGAAAATTTTTCTATAGAAAATTTTTCGATATGAAAATTATTCTATAGAAAATTTTTCGATATGAAAATTTGTCTATAGAAAATTTTTCGATATGAAAATTTTTCTATAGAAAATTTTTCGATATGAAAATTTGTCTATAGAAAATTTTTCGATATGAAAATTTTTCTATAGAAAATTTTTCGATATGAAAATTTTTCTATAGAAAATTTTTCGATATGAAAATTTTTCTATAGAAAATTTTTCGATATGAAAATTTTTCTATAGAAAATTTTTCGATATGAAAATTTTTCTATAGAAAATTTTTCGATATGAAAATTTTTCTATAGAAAATTTTTCGATATGAAAATTTTTCTATAGAAAATTTTTCGATATGGAAATTTTTCTATAGAAAAAATTCGATATGAAAATTTTTCTATAGAAAATTTTTCGATATGAAAATTTTTCTATAGAAAATTTTTCGATATGAAAATTTTTCGATATGAAAATTTTTTTATAGAAAATTTTTCGATATGAAAATTTTTCTATAGAAAATTTTTCGATATAAAAATTTTTCTATTGAAAATTTTTCGATATAAAAATTTTTCTATTGAAAATTTTTCGATATGAAAATTTTTCTATAGAAAATTTTTCGATATGAAAATTTTTTTATAGAAAATTTTTCGATATGAAAATTTTTTTATAGAAAATTTTTCGATATGAAAATTTTTCTATAGAAAATTTTTCGATATGAAAATTTGTCTATAGAAAATTTTTCGATATGAAAATTTTTCTATAGAAAATTTTTCGATATGAAAATTTGTCTATAGAAAATTTTTCAATATGAAAATTTTTCTATAGAAAATTTTTCGATATGAAAATTTTTCTATAGAAAATTTTTCGATATGAAAATTTTTCTATAGAAAATTTTTCGATATGAAAATTTTTCTATAGAAAATTTTTCGATATGAAAATTTTTCTATAGAAAATTTTTCGATATGAAAATTTTTCTATAGAAAATTTTTCGATATGAAAATTTTTCTATAGAAAATTTTTCGATATGAAAATTTTTCTATAGAAAATTTTTCGATATGAAAATTTTTCTATAGAAAATTTTTCGATATGAAAATTTTTCTATAGAAAATTTTTCGATATGGAAATTTTTCTATAGAAAATTTTTCGATATGAAAATTTTTCTATAGAAAATTTTTCGATATGAAAATTTTTCTATAGAAAATTTTTCGATATGAAAATTTTTCGATATGAAAATTTTTTTATAGAAAATTTTTCGATATGAAAATTTTTCTATAGAAAATTTTTCGATATGAAAATTTTTCGACAAGAAAATTTTTCTATAGAAAATTTTTCGATATGAAAATTTTTCTATAGAAAATTTTTCGATTTAAAAATTTTTCTATAGAAAATTTTTCGATATGAAAATTTGTCTATAGAAAATTTTTCGATATGAAAATTTTTCTATAGAAAATTTTTTGATATGAAAATTTTTCTGTAGAAAATTTTTTGATATGAAAATTTTTCTGTAGAAAATTTTTCGATATGAAAATTTTTCTGTAGAAAATTTTTCGATATGAAAATTTTTCTGTAGAAAATTTTTCGACATGAAAATTTTTCTATAGAAAATTTTTCGACATGAAAATTTTTCTATAGAAAATTTTTCGACATGAAAATTTTTCTACAGAAAATTTTTCGACATGAAAATTTTTCGATATGAAAATTTTTCGATATGAAAATTTTTCTGTAGAAAATTTTTCGATATGAAAATTTTTCTGTAGAAAATTTTTCTGTAGAAAATTTTTCGACATGAAAATTTTTCTATAGAAAATTTTTCGACATGAAAATTTTTCTATAGAAAATTTTTCGACATGAAAATTTTTCTACAGAAAATTTTTCGACATGAAAATTTTTCTATAGAAAATTTTTCGACATGAAAATTTTTCTATAGAAAATTTTTCGACATGAAAATTTTTCTATAGAAAATTTTTCGACATGAAAATTTTTCTATAGAAAATTTTTCGACATGAAAATTTTTCTATAGAAAATTTTTCGACATGAAAATTTTTCTATAGAAAATTTTTCGACATGAAAATTTTTCTATAGAAAATTTTTCGACATGAAAATTTTTCTATAGAAAATTTTTCGACATGAAAATTTTTCTATAGAAAATTTTTCGACATGAAAATTTTTCTATAGAAAATTTTTCGACATGAAAATTTTTCTATTGAAAATTTTTCGACATGAAAATTTTTCTATTGAAAATTTTTCGTTCCAAACATTTTGAAAAGAAAAGTTGGCGATCGCTAAACGTTTTCTATAGAAAAGTTGGCGATCGCCCAATTTTTCTATAGAAAAGTTGGCGATTGCCCAAGATTTCTATAGAAAATGTGGCGATACACTTATGTTAAATTTTTTTAAGATTTTCGTTTAGGAATTATAGACAATTTAACATTTATTTCTAAACCTTAACTATCCCACTGTGCGGCTTCTTTGAATTGAAACTTATTTCCTATAAATGTATTTACATGTTAACCTTAAGTAATTCCTCTTCATATTAACCTTCTTATTAACTCTTCTTATTAACCCCGACTTTCCATCCAAAACTTTAACTTTACTATTCTATTTTTTCCATTTCTTGCAAACTCTATGTTACTTGTGTGGGTTAAAGGTCATGTGGAGATTTGAAAAAAATCTATTTGCTCACACGTCCCAAGAAGGGCAAACAGCCGGTTGAACGCATTAAGGAAATGTTAGATAATGTGGTAAGTAATGCATCTAATTAATTCAAAATAATTTAAAATAATTACTTTATTTACTCTTTATGAATTTTATATTAACACTTTTTGCAAATGCTAAACAAATTCAAACATTTATAGCGGTAATCTCCATATGATAGCGAATGGAAAAATATAACGTACATATCTCTTATTTACATGAATAGTGACATAACTTAATTTACGCCACATGTAAACTGAATTACATAGAGTCGTTCAGTGAGTATAAAAGTGATCTGAAGAACTCTAAAACTTGAACATGGCTATAGTCTATTATGAAAAAATCGTCTAGGTCAATAAACTGTCCATATCTAGGAGGACTTTATCCAAGGGGCCTATTCAAAAGTCGGACTCTTCGTGGACTGAATCCAGCTTAGAGACACTTGATCGTAGTTTTGATTCTGACTTTCCAGGTCATCGAATGATAAAGCCGGATACATGTATACCATCCACGGTACATATGGACATTAGACCAAACAAACAAATAGACATGATGTTACTATGACAAAAATTATGTGGGCCGACCAGGATAACATTATACCTGCTATGTTTGGAGAGAAGTAAGGGTGATGATGCACTTCATAATGGGGTCGGTTTTATAGAAAAAAGGTCTGAAATTCCGGGCTACTTTCTCAGATATCGAGGGGACTTTTAATAACATCAGGAATATTCTGAATATTTCGCTTTTCGTATCAACTAAAATAATTTAAAATCTCATCTCTTAAAGTGATGTTTCCTGAGTTATAACACTATTTACGTAAATGAACAATATGTTTAAGTAAACAAACGTGTAAAATAAGATATTAATTCTAATTTATTGCAAAACGTAGGATGACAATTGCAACCGGTTTAGTGGAAAAGTTTAATAATAACAACATTCCTCTGTTATTAACATAGGGACTATTTTTTCGATATCAAAAATATTTTTAGGATATTTTACGATACTTAAATTTTATATCGAAATTTTTTTAATATTAAATAATTACAATTTGATGATATGAAGTTTTTTTACAAACAAGTTTTCGAAGTAAATTTTTCTATAAAAAAATTTCGAAGTAAATTTTTCTATAGAAATTTTTCGACATAAACATTTTCTATAGAAATTTTATGGTATGAAAATTTTTCTATAGAAATTTTTCGATATGAAAATTTTTCTATAGAAATTTTTCGATATGGAAATTTTTCTATAGAAAATTTTTCGATGTGGAAATTTTTCTATACAAAATTGTTCGATATGAAAATTTTTCTATACAAAATTTTTCGATATGAAAATTATTCTAGAGAAAATTTTTCTAAATCTAAATTTTTGCATATAATTTTTTTTTTATATTTTTGCTTTAAAAAATTTTTTCATATTAAAATTTTTCTTTTCAAAATTTTTCGATGTAAAAAATTTTTTAAGAAGATTTTTCGATGTGAACATTTTTGATATAATGGGTGTTTTTTTTAGAGGTATAGAACTTCGAATTGAAATAAAACACAAGAAAATCGTTTTAATGTCCATCAATTTGGCTTTATTGGAAGGATAATTTTATGCCATTAATGTTTAAATATGATTTCGGGCATGTGGCCACCGCGGCTGGCTTGAATAAAGCCAATTCTACAGGTCCAATTTTCAACTACTTTTTCGAGCATATGGGGCCGTATGTTGGCAATAACGCCACGAATGTTGGCTTCCAAGTCCCCTAACGTTTCTGGTTTGTTGGCGTAGACGAGCGACTTCACATATCCCCAAAGAAAATAATCCAGTGGTGTCAAATCGCACGATCTTGGTGGCCAATTGACAGGTCCATCCAATGTTTCCTTCAATAAATCAATTGTGACGTGCGCTGTGTGGCATGTAGCGCCGTCTTGTTGGAACCACAACTCATCCACATTCATGCCATTCAATTGGGGAACAAAATAGTCGGTTAACATGGCTCTATACCGGTCTCCATTTATGGTAACTGACTCTCCAGCATTATTTCGGAAGAAGTATGGCCCAATGACTCCACCAGCCCATAGAGCACACCAAACAGTCAGTTTTTGTGGATGTAATGGCGTCTCAAGGGTCTCATGTGGATTCTCTTCACTCCAAATGCGGCAATTTTGCTTGTTGACGTAGCCATTCAACCAAAAATGAGCCTCATAACTGAACAAAATTTTGCGATGAAAATCAGCATCGAGATCAATCTCATTTTCGGCCCATACACCAAAATCACGACGCATTGCATGGTCTCGCGGCTTTAATTCTTGCACAAGCTGGATCTTGTAAGGTCGCAAGCCAGATCTTTGCGCAAAATCTTCCATAAAGTTGATGTGCACGGTGGCGAATCGATTTATTCGGGTCCTCTTCAATTGTTTCTTCGGTGCGCACTGTTCGACGTCGCTGCGGATGCGTATTATCACATAGAGTAAACGTAGTGCGAAAACGATCCATGGTTAACCGAATTAATTGCTCTGATGGACGATTATGTCGACCATAAAATGGACGGAGCTTGCGGTAAACTTCGCGAACTGAACCATTATTTTCGAAATAAATTTGCACGATTTGCAAGCGTTGTTCTTTTGTCAACCTGTTCATGATGAAATGGCAAACCAAACTAAATATTAATCACTTGACAGCTGACAAAATGGCCGCCAGTTAAAAAAGTGATGCCAACTTAAAGTTCTATACCTCAATAAAAAACACCCGATACAAATTTTTCTTTAGAATTTTTCTGATATGAAAAAAAATATAAAACTTTTCGATATGAAAATTATTCTTTAGAAAATTTTTTAATATGAAATTTTTCTATACAAAACTTTTTGAAATGAAAATTTTTCTATATGAAAATTTTTCTATAGAAAATTTTTCGATATGAAAATTTTTCTATAGAAAATTTTTCGATGTGAAAATTTGTCTATAGAAAATTTTTCGATGTGAAAATTTTTCTATAGAAAACTTTTCGATGCGAAAATTTTTCTACAGAAAATTTTTCGATGTGAAAATTTTTCTATAGAAAATTTTTCCATATGAAAACTTTTCTATAGAAAATCTTACGAAATGAAAATTTTTCTTTAAAAAATTTTTCCACATGAAAATTTTTCCATATAAAAATTTTTCTATAAAATATTTTTCGAATTTTTCTAAAAAAAAATTTATAGAAAAATTTTCTATCGAAAAATTTTCATATCAAAAAATTTTCTATAGAAAAATTTTCGATGTGAAAATTTTTCTACAGAGAATTTTCGATATGAACATTTTTTTTAGAAAAATTTTCGATATGAAAATTTTTCATTAGAAAGTTTTTTGAAATGAAAATTTTTCGATATGAAAATTTTTCGATATGAAAATGTTTTATAGAAATTTTTTCGATAGATTTTTCTATAGAAAATTTTTCTATATGGAAATTTTTCTATATGAAAATCTTCGATATGAAAATTTTTCTTTAGAGAAATTTTCCATATGAAATGTTTTTTAGAAAAATTTTCGATATTAAATTTTTTTTAGAAACATTTTCGATATGAAAATTTTTTCTTCGAAAAATTTTCAATTTGATTTTTTTTTTAATTTTTCGATGTGAAAAATTTTCTACAGAAAATTTTTCGATATGAATATTTTTTTGTAGAAAATTTTTCTATAGAAAATTTTTCGATATGAAAATTTTTCTATAGAAAATTTTTTGATATGAAAATTTTTCTTTGGAAAATTTGTGGAATTAAAAATTTTTGAAATGAACATTTTTCAATAGAAAATTTTTCTATATGAAATTTTTTCTTTAAAAAAATGTTCCATATAAAAAAAGAAAACTTTTGGATATGAATATTTTTGATAGAAAATTTTTCGATATGAAAATTTTTCAATAGAAAATTTTTCTATAGAAAGTTTTTCGATATGAAAATTTTTCTATAAGAAAATTTTTCGATATGATTTTTTTTTTTTTTTAATTTTTCCATGTTAAAATTTTTCTTTACAAAATTTTTCGCTGTTAAATTTTTTTTTTGGAAAATTTTTCGATATGAACATTTTTCTTTGCAAAATTTTTCGATATGCAAATTTTTCTTTAAAAAATTTTTGAAATGAAAATTTTCATTTCTAGAGAAAATTTGTTGATATGAAGTTTTTCTTTAGAAAATTTGTATACCCTTCACCAATAGGTGAAAGGGTATTATAAGTTTTTCATTCAGTTTGTATTTTTTTTTTTTCATTATGCGTCTTAGAACCCATAAAAATTATACCGATCGAATCAGAATCGCCAGGAGAGTAGATTTAGATATGTCCGTCTGTCTTTCTGTTGAAATCAAGTTTGTGGAGCTCATGGTGGGTGTCCCAGACGAATTATACACCATATTTTAGAAAATTTCCCTACGCAGCACGCCATTTAATTTCATTAAAATCGGTCCATAAACACTCGAGATATCGCTAAAATACTAAACTTCGATGACGAATTTTAAAAAAATTTTTTAAAAATACAGTTTTTAAAAAAAATTTTAAATTCTCATCGAATTTTGAATTTTGGCCATATCTCTGGTGCTTATAGACCGATTTTGATAAAATTAAATAGCAGTTGCATTGGAGTATTTTCTAAAATCTGATATATAATTCAAAAATTTTTTTTAAAAATATGTTTTTTTTTAATATTTTTAATTTGTCAATTTGGCGATATCTCGGATATTGATCTACCGATTTTGATGAAATTCAATAGTGTGCAGCGTTGAATGATTTCCTAAAATTTGATATACAGTTCAAAAAAAAAAACAGTTTTTTTGACGAAATTCAAAACTCTTTTTTTCTAAGAAATAATTTTCTTTATGAATTTATATAATAAAGATATGAAATTTTTTTTCTCAATTACAGCTCTTTGATTCGGTGAAAAAACAAAGAGGTGAAGACGTGATTCTTAGTAAAGTTCAGGCAATCTATGGTGATGTTATGTTGCCCAATTTGGGAATATCAGATACTGATTTAGCTATTTTAGCTAGAGACGTTTCCATAGTTTATCATTGTGCCGCTACTGTAAGGTAAGAAATACCAAAGTCCTAATTTTTAAGACAAATATAATTTAGTTAAATAATTTCCTAAAATTTAAGATTTGATGAACCTTTGCGCCGTGCCGTCTTCATGAATACCCGTGGTACCAAATACATGTTAGAAGTCGCCGCCACACTTAAAAATCTCTCATACTTTGCCTATGTCTCTACGGCCTATTGTCACCTGCATGTCAAGACCTTGTACGAGAAGCCCTACGATCCCCCAGCAGATCCTCATAAAGTAATGAATGCCTGTGAATGGTTAACGGACGAAGAAGTTTCATCGATTGAGAAGAAAATTTTGGGTGATATACCCAATACATATGCCTATACAAAATCCCTGGCTGAGGCTTTGGTTGTAGAGAAATTCGATGAATTGCCAGCCGTTATTTTGAGACCTTCAATTGTTATACCTATATGGCGTGAACCTATACCCGGTTGGACTGATAATATTAATGGACCAACAGGTCTCTTGATTGGTGCCGGCAAAGGTGTTATTCGCACCATGTATTGCAATTCTTCGGGCTTTGGAGATTTCTTGCCGGTAGATGTGGCTGTTAATGGTATTTTAGTGGCTAGTTGGCGTTTCTTGACCCGTGGCACGGAAGAAACAAATCGTGTTGCCCATATGACCAGTTCGAATGATATTAAGGTATCCTGGGCTGAAATTATTGAATTGGGACGTTGGGTTATTGAAAATCGTGTTCCCTTAAATGGTGTTGCTTGGTATCCGGGTGGTTCCATGAAATCAAATTATATTGTTCACTGGATTTGTATGTTGTTATTCCATTGGATGCCGGCCATATTTGCCGATATTTTGTTGAGAATTTTCGGCTATCCACCAGTGTAAGTTTGAAAGCCTAAATAGTTTATTTAAAAATTTACAAAAATTTTATATATTTTTGCTATAGCCTAATGAGAGTCCAAGATCGTATTTCCAAAGGTTTTGAAGTGTTCGAGTACTATGC
The DNA here is from genome assembly GCA_933228675.1 of Stomorhina lunata. Lineage (NCBI taxonomy): Eukaryota > Metazoa > Arthropoda > Insecta > Diptera > Rhiniidae > Stomorhina > Stomorhina lunata. Next base: position 34,229,991 of record OW121744.1, on the reverse strand, counting down.
AAATAATGTTTGGAACTTTGACAATACGGAAGCGGTAAAACTTCGAAAACTTATGAATAAAAAGGAGCGTTTAACCTATGTCATCGAAAAGATTGATGTTGATTTAATTGAATACTTTACAAATTGTGTTCTATGCGCCAGACGTTTGATTCTTAAAGAATCGGATGAATCCATACCAGCAGCCAAAAGACATATGAAAATGTAAATTTAATTAAAAATTTGTTTAAGTATCAAATTTAACTTTCCTTATTTTTTTCAGAATGTGGTGCGTCGATAAGATCTTCAAAGCTCTCTGGGTCTTCGGTATCGGTTATTTGTTATATCGCTGTTTCTTGTCCGATTACTTTAAAACAACAACCGTTACACAGCCCCTAGAATCATTTTAATTATTAATTACATATTTTTTTAGTTATTGATCATTTAGTTTTAAGTCTTTAACCCTAAGCCAATCATCTTTTAATTTGAATCCAATTCTAGTTTATTTGAGATTTCTTATTGGTCTGTTACAATTTTATCTGTAATATGTAAAAAATAAGAAATTTTTAATTTAAATTCAGTTCAGGTCGAGCTCCCTAATTCGATTCGAGCGGTTTTCGATTCGAGCTACGGAGTGACACCTCAGGCCTTAGATCAATATTTTGTACCAAAGTGAAATTTTACTTTGTTTTGTACCTTGTTAAATATGTTAGTTCTAGTAATATAAGCAAAATTTTTGGTGTATAATAAATGTGAAATATATTTTTGGAAATTGTTAAATGGTTCTTTTTTTCAATTTTGGTAATAGAACTTAAAGTTCGAAACTTACAAAAATTTTTTATAGAAAATTTTTCGATATAAAAACTTTTCTATAGAAAAACTTTCGATTTGAAAATTTTTCTATAGACAAATTTTTGATATGAAAATTTTTCCATAGACACATTTTTAATATAAAAATTTCCTATAGAAAACTTTTCATACCGAAAAATTTTCTATAGAAAAATTTTTATATCAAAAAAATTTTTATAGAAAAATTTTTATATCGAAAAATTTTCTATAGAAAAATTTTGACATCGAAAAATTTTTTTAGAAAAATTTTCTATAAAAAATTTTTCTATATGAAAAATTTTTCCATAGAAAATATGAAAATTTTTCAATAGAAAAATTTTCGTTATGAAAATTTTTTAATGAAAAAATTTTCGATATGAAATTTTTCCATAGAAAAATTTTTATATTGAAAAATTTTTTATGGAAAAATTTTCATATTTAAAATTTTTCTATGGAAAAATTTTCATATTGAAAATTTTTCTACTTAAAAATTTACATATAGAAAATTTTTCTATGGAAAAATTTTTTAATAGAAAAATTTTCGATATGAAATTTTTCCATAGAAAAATTTTTAAATTGAAAAATTTTTTATGGAAAAATTTTATATTTAAAATTTTTCTATGGAAAAATTTTCATATTGAAAATTTTTATATGGAAAAATTTTCATTTCGAAAATTTTTCTATGGAAAAATTTTTATTTCGAAAATGTTTCTACTTAAAAATTTTCATATAGAAAATTTTTCTATGGAAAAATTTTCATATCGAAAATTGTTCATATCGAAAAATTGTCTATAGAAAAATTTTCATATCGAAAAATTGTCTATAGAAAAATTTTCATATCGAAAAATTTTCTATAGAAAAATTTCCATATCGAAAAATTTTCTATAGAAAAGTTTCCATATCGAAAAATTTTCTATAGAAAAATTTTCCTCCTAAAAGGGTTCAATGAGCTTTATTTCTTAGTTGCCTGCTTAGGCCAAAAAAGCATCTGTTGGCAAGTATGATTCTGCTTTTGATTTCGAAACTTATATCGTTATTTATATTGACGGCGGTACCAAGGTATAAAAATTCTTTACAACCTCGAAGCTATATATGTTACTCTTGGGTCTTCTCCAGGATTTGACGTAGCGTGAAGATCTGGTCAGTGGATATACCCGGTCTAAAGCCACATTGGTATATTCCAATTATTTCGTTAATATAATTGAAAGGAGGATTATACATCTATAATTGGCACGTATGGTTGTTTTATCTTCTCTTCTGGGTACTGGACAAAGAACACTGAGACTCCAACCGTCTGGCATACGTTCTTCTAGCCATATGGTTTTAAAATCTAGGAAAAGGAGTATCTCAACTCATCACCGCCGGCCTTAAAAAGCTCTGTTGGCAAACCATAGGAACCCGCAGTTTTGTTAGTTTTCAGTCGGGTTATTGCAATTCTAATTTTATATTGGTTGGGTGGTGGACACATAACGCCGTCATCATTGATTTGTTCACCAGCAATTTGCAAAACTGCTCCTTCCATACTTTTAGCACGCTTTCTGTATCTGTCACCAGGTTTCCTACAGCTCTTATATATTTTAATTTCCTCAAACACACGTCTCTCCATTTCTCCCTTTTTATCAATTAATAGAAATTAGATTTTAAAAGTATTTCATAGAAAGATTAAGAAGAAGAGTTATGTTATGAGTTATCAAATATCACATATCCCCATATTTGTATGAACGTCTTGGATTCATTTTAGATTTTATCAATACTCATACTTTATTCCAACCCACCCACTGTAATTTGTCATATGACACCAGACTTTCGTCGTCTGTCTGGCAGCTTCATTTAAAAGCGTTTAACAAAACATTAATATGGCATCACTGCAGTGATTAAAACAACTGACAACTGTCAAAGTTGCTATAATATATTTTTTGTTCGGTCTTCGGAAAATTTGTTATTTATTGTTTTATTTAATAATAAAATTAAAACAAAATTAAATTTGAAAATGTTTGAAATTTAAAAAAGTTCATATTTCGCTTAATTTGCAAAACATAAAAAGAAACTCTGGAAAACCCAATAAACATCAAGAAAAATACAAACATAAAATTCTGGACATTTGTCTAAAGACAGAACGAAGAGGAGAGAAAAAAAAAACATTTCAGTGTCAAACGAATTTGCAATGAAATGAATGACTAAATGTGATTAAAAATTACTAGATAATGTATTAAAAATAGTTTTAATAAATAAATATAAAGAACTTTAATAACATAATAATACCTACAAAGCAATAGTTAATTATAAATATAGAATTAATTAACTACAAAAAAAAAAGATAAGACAAAACTTGAGAAGAAGTCAAATCAATTACAAGAATTGCGTCACATTGCACAGAATTGCAATTGATAAATCTCTATTATACTTTTAAAAATAAACTAAAAATTATTAAAAAAAACATTCAATCACATAAATATTATACATTTAATCTCGTGTCTTTGTGTCTGTCTGTCTGGGCTACATTTTGTAGCAACTGCCACAAGTGATAACAATTGGAAAATCAAAATATACGAAACGAACAGCATCAACAGAATAATTGTCTTCAATCAAAAAAGCTATGGCCACCTCAACTTCCTCCACTACAACTACGGTCACTTTCGGTGCCGGCACCATGGAAGGCACTTTGAGTAAATGGACAAATGTTATGAAAGGCTGGCAGTATCGCTTCTTTGTTTTGGATGAAAATGCTGGCTTATTATCATACTATACGGTGGGTTTTCTTTATTTCTTTCTTTAATATTTAAATTTTATTGTATATTTTATATATTATACATATGTACATATAATATTTCCCTTATATTACTTTTGACCCTTATCTAAACTAAATGTGTATTGAACTGTTGGAGTTATGTTTTGAGTCATAAAGATAATTTGTTGGAAAAGATAATGAATGCATTTTGGAAGTGATAAAAATAGATTTACCGTACAAACAAGCAGGAAAACACTTTAGTTGGTCAGGCCTGATTATATAATAGAAAAGTTTATAGCCGATCACAGGAGTGTCATACCCTTTACCACCATAGGTGGAAAGGGTATTATAAGTTTGTACTAGTACATGTAACGCATAGAAATATTTGTCTTAGACCAACCTTTTAGAATACCAGTAGGTTTAGAATCACTTTCTAAGTCGATTTAGCGATGTCAGTCCAAAATTGATCCATTATTTATTGTACCTCCCATAGGTCCCACCTCCCGGAATTGATATTTTGACCATAAATACCAATATTTTTATTAAATTTAAAATAAATACTTCTTATGTAAACGAAAATCACACTCGGTCCACATTAGACCATAGCTCCCATACAAACTTTGCTATCAAAACGCACTAAACGAGACAGAAATTACTAAAACGCTCGTAAATCTGAAGATAAAGAGAATTTTGAATTTATTTTTTGCCAAATTTCGAGAAAATCGGTCCACATTTGACATTTTGAGAAAATGTTTGTATGATGGCAAAATTTGGCAAATATTTGTCTTTATACAGAAAAAGAACACCTTTGACCTTAGTGGTGAAGGATATCATATGGTCGGGCTTGACCGACTATATCATTTTCTTACTTGTTTTTCAATATCATTATTTATAAAGTGCCAAAATAGTAAATACCTAAAAGGGAACGATTAAAAAAGTAATTTTAAGGAAAGATTGTTAGACAATACAGGAAGGATATGATCAAAGCAAGGGAATAAGTGATTGGTCATTATCAATTGCAACATGAGACTTGGTAAAACAACGAATAATTAAAAAAAAATACAATTTTAAATGAAAATTGAAATGCTGTAGTCCTCCGTGCAACATATCGCGATCTCTGCAATAAATTAAAAAAGTCTGCAATGAGGGACAAGGGAAAGTGGATAGATGAGGAAGAAAATGTGATATAAAGACGTTTTACAATATATCAAGATCGTTGTGTTGGAAACCTAGCTACATCAACAGTGCCATCTTGAGTAGTAGCAGTACACTTTTCTCAACCCCGGATGAACAATAAATACGCTAGCAATCCTATTGGATTAGAACCACTGACGGAGTGAATAATGAAACCAACCAAGACAGTGTATTCAATGGAATTTCAGACAATCCACAAAAAATACAAGAAGTGAAGAACACCATTTAAAGACTTAAACGTAACGCGGGTAATGACAACATCTCAGGAAAAATGTTTTTATGTGATGTTGAAGGATCAGTGAGACTGCGACACCCATTTGCATATAAAATATGGGAAAAAACTCTGAAAACCTCTTGCAATGAATAAATAACCAAAAAGGGTGACTCTAAAGACTGCAATAACTACAGGGGTATAACACTTCTTCCAATACTAAGCAAAATACTAAGTCGAGTAATTTTGAACAGATTATCCTAAGCAGTTCCCTCTACACTCCGCGAAAATCATTTTTTGTTCAAAAAAGCCGTTTCTGTTCAACTAATCAAGACAGTAAGAATAACACTATAGCTTGTCTCCTACAATATAATGCGCGTTGATCGGATTGGTAAACACGGTATCCAATAGACACAATAGACAATCCGAAGACTTGAAATATTTATTCTGTCTTCTAAGCCAAAATTCAGGCCACCTTCAAGAAAATACTAAAGCTGTCTCTGTTGAATCTCGGTCAGCTGGGCTGGAAATTAATATATTCAAGACAAAGATAATGCCTGGAGGCTATGCATTCATTATCCTCCGAGCTATTTGGAATTCTTGACAAATATCAATAACAACTAAGTTACGAATATACAATTCGAATGTTATGTCCATCCTCTATTACGGCTGCGAAACTTGGAAACGCACAAATGCCATCGATAAGCGCCTGAAAACCAAATCGCATAAGAAATAAATATTTACTTAAAGCGACAAAACAAATCCCTGCTTCTATAGAGGTATTGACATCCGGAAATTGCGTTGAATAGGCCACACACTTCGAAGGCCAAATACCAACATTGCTCGTCAAGCGGTTCTTTGGAATCCACACCTGGAATGCAATTGTAAGGACTTGGAGATGGTCAATTAATGTGTAGTTCCAAGCGAAAACTATCATGTAATGACGTACGCTTAACATCTCGCAAAAGAGTCCAATATAAAAGGATGGTTGAGACCCTATGCTCCACTGGAAGTCAAGGATAACAGACGAAGAAAAACATGAAAAGTATTCGAAAATGATCTAGAGAAAACTTGTAAAAAAGGATCTCCGAAACTTCGATGAATAGACCAAGTAGAGAAAAATCTTTCAAAGCTAGGCCTATGAAATTAGAGGATATGCGCCAAGATCAAAACGCGTGGCCTTTGACCTTTATATATTGGAAATACAAGTCATTTAAGTAAGTAAAAGAAAGTAATAAAAAAATCATATCTCGAAAACTAGAGGTAACTCTGATTCAGTAGAGCAAAGTTACCCACGATTGTTTAACATATCTCTTGCCGCAAAATTTTGTTGCGCTGTGTCATTATTTATTTGCGGTTTTTATTAAACAACGAAACATTTAATTTCCCAATGACTTGATAAACATATACTAAGATATTCTTTATCTTAAATACTTTGCCCTTGCGTATGTGTTTCACTTTCTTTGTAATTAAAATCATTTCTCTTAAAACGTCTTCACTTTCAAGCTTTTTATGATAACACAATTTATTATAAAATAAATATAATTTACATTTGAAGTATCTACTTATGAAGTAAAGCTGATATTTTTAAATATGTAGTACTAAAATTGTTATATTAAGATTGTTTTATTGTAATTTCAACTAAATCAATATGCGATTATCATTCAATTTGTGATTTAAGTAAACAGTAGCAAAAAATAAGTGTTACACTTATAAAACAATAAAATTTTGAAAATTTCCTATAAAAATAGAAAATTTTGAAAATTTCCTATAAAAATAGAAAATTTTGAAAATTTCATATAAAAATAGAAAATTTTGAAAATTTCCTATAAAAATAGAAAATTTCCTATAAAAATAGAAAATTTTGAAAATTTCCTATAAAAATAGAAAATTTTGAAAATTTCCTATAAAAATAGAAAATTTTGAAAATTTCCTATAAAAAATAGAAAATTTTGAAAATTTCCTATAAAACAATAAAATTTTGAAAATTTCCTATAAAAATAGAAAATTTCCTATAAAAATAGAAAATTTTGAAAATTTCCTATAAAAATAGAAAATTTTGAAAATTTCCTATAAAAATAGAAAATTTTGAAAATTTCCTATAAAACAATAAAATTTTGAAAATTTCCTATAAAAATAGAAAATTTTGAAAATTTCCTATAAAAATAGAAAATTTTGAAAATTTCCTATAAAAATAGAAAATTTTGAAAATTTCCTATAAAAATAGAAAATTTTGAAAATTTCCTATAAAAATAGAAAATTTTGAAAATTTCCTATAAAAATAGAAAATTTTGAAAATTTCCTATAAAAATAGAAAATTTTGAAAATTTCCTATAAAAATAGAAAATTTTGAAAATTTCCTATAAAAATAGAAAATTTTGAAAATTTCCTATAAAAATAGAAAATTTTGAAAATTTCCTATAAAAATAGAAAATTTTGAAAATTTCCTATAAAAATAGAAAATTTTGAAAATTTCCTATAAAAATAGAAAATTTTGAAAATTTCCTATAAAAATAGAAAATTTTGAAAATTTCCTATAAAAATAGAAAATTTTGAAAATTTCCTATAAAAATAGAAAATTTTGAAAAATTTCCTATAAAAATAGAAAATTTTGAAAATTTCCTATAAAAATAGAAAATTTTGAAAATTTCCTATAAAACAATAAAATTTTGAAAATTTCCTATAAAAATAGAAAATTTTGAAAATTTCCTATAAAAATAGAAAATTTTGAAAATTTCCTATAAAAATAGAAAATTTTGAAAATTTCCTATAAAAATAGAAAATTTTGAAAATTTCCTATAAAAATAGAAAATTTTGAAAATTTCCTATAAAAATAGAAAATTTTGAAAATTTCCTATAAAAATAGAAAATTTTGAAAATTTCCTATAAAAATAGAAAATTTTGAAAATTTCCTATAAAAATAGAAAATTTTGAAAATTTCCTATAAAAATAGAAAATTTTGAAAATTTCCTATAAAAATAGAAAATTTTGAAAATTTCCTATAAAAATAGAAAATTTTGAAAATTTCCTATAAAAATAGAAAATTTTGAAAATTTCCTATAAAACAATAAAATTTTGAAAATTTCCTATAAAAATAGAAAATTTTGAAAATTTCCTATAAAAATAGAAAATTTTGAAAATTTCCTATAAAAATAGAAAATTTTGAAAATTTCCTATAAAAATAGAAAATTTTGAAAATTTCCTATAAAAATAGAAAATTTTGAAAATTTCCTATAAAAATAGAAAATTTTGAAATCCTATAAAAATAGAAAATTTTGAAAATTTCCTATAAAAATAGAAAATTTTGAAAATTTCCTATAAAAATAGAAAATTTTGAAAATTTCCTATAAAAATAGAAAATTTTGAAAATTTCCTATAAAAATAGAAAATTTTGAAAATTTCCTATAAAAATAGAAAATTTTGAAAATTTCCTATAAAAATAGAAAATTTTGAAAATTTCCTATAAAAATAGAAAATTTTGAAAATTTCCTATAAAACAATAACATTTTGAAAATTTCCTATAAAAATAGAAAATTTTGAAAATTTCCTATAAAAATAGAAAATTTTGAAAATTTCCTATAAAAATAGAAAATTTTGAAAATTCCTATAAAAATAGAAAATTTTGAAAATTTCCTATAAAAATAGAAAATTTTGAAAATTTCCTATAAAAATAGAAAATTTTGAAAATTTCCTATAAAAATAGAAAATTTTAAAAATTTCCTATAAAAAATAGAAAATTTTGAAAATTTCCTATAAAAATAGAAAATCTTGAAAATTTCCTATAAAAATAGAAAATCTTGAAAATTTCCAATAAAAATAGAAAATCTTGAAAATTTCCTATAAAAATAGAAAATCTTGAAAATTTCCTATAAAAATAGAAAATCTTGAAAATTTCCTATAAAAGTAGAAAATCTTGAAAATTTCCTATAAAAATAGAAAATCTTGAAAATTTCCTATAAAAATAGAAAATCTTGAAAATTTCCTATAAAAATAGAAAATCTTGAAAATTTCCTATAAAAATAGAAAATTTTGAAAATTTCCTATAAAAATAGAAAATTTTGAAAATTTCCTATAAAAATAGAAAATTTTGAAAATTTCCTATAAAAATAGAAAATTTTGAAAATTTCCTATAAAAATAGAAAATTTTGAAAATTTCCTATAAAAATAGAAAATTTTGAAAATTTCCTATAAAAATAGAAAATTTTGAAAATTTCCTATAAAAATAGAAAATTTTGAAAATTTCCTATAAAAATAGAAAATTTTGAAAATTTCCTATAAAAATAGAAAATTTTGAAAATTTCCTATAAAAATAGAAAATTTTGAAAATTTCCTATAAAAATAGAAAATTTTGAAAAATTCCTATAAAAATAGAAAATTTTGAAAATTTCTATAAAAATATAAAATTTTGAAAATTTTCTATAAAAATATAAAATTTTGAAAATTTCCTATAAAAATATAAAATTTTGAAAATTTCCTATAAAAATAGAAAATTTTGAAAATTTCCTATAAAAATAGAAAATTTTGAAAATTTCCTATAAAAATAGAAAATTTTGAAATTTCCTATAAAAATAGAAAATTTTGAAAATTTCCTATAAAAATAGAAAATTTTGAAAATTTCCTATAAAAATAGAAAATTTTGAAAATTTCCTATAAAAATAGAAAATTTTGAAATTTCCTATAAAAATAGAAAATTTTGAAAATTTCCTATAAAAATAGAAAATTTTGAAAATTTCCTATAAAAATAGAAAATTTCCTATAAAAATAGAAAATTTTGAAAATTTCCTATAAAAATAGAAAATTTTGAAAATTTCCTATAAAAATAGAAAATTTTGAAAATTTCCTATAAAAATAGAAAATTTTGAAAATTTCCTATAAAAATAGAAAATTTTGAAAATTTCCTATAAAAATAGAAAATTTTGAAAATTTCCTATAAAAATAGAAAATTTTGAAAATTTCCTATAAAAATAGAAAATTTTGAAATTTCCTATAAAAATAGAAAATTTTGAAAATTTCCTATAAAAATAGAAAATTTTGAAAATTTCCTATAAAAATAGAAAATTTTGAAAATTTCCTATAAAAATAGAAATTTTGAAAATTTCCTATAAAAATAGAAAATCTTGAAAATTTCCTATAAAAATAGAAAATCTTGAAAATTTCCTATAAAAATAGAAAATCTTGAAAATTTCCTATAAAAGTAGAAAATCTTGAAAATTTCCTATAAAAATAGAAAATCTTGAAAATTCCTATAAAAATAGAAAATCTTGAAAATTTCCTATAAAAATAGAAAATCTTGAAAATTTCCTATAAAAATAGAAAATTTTGAAAATTTCCTATAAAAATAGAAAATTTTGAAAAATTTCCTATAAAAATAAGAAATTTTTGAAAAATGTCCTATAAAAATAAGAAATTTTTGAAAAATGTCCTATAAAAATAAGAAATTTTTGAAAAATTTCCTATAAAAATAAGAAATTTTTGAAAAATTTCCTATAAAAATACAAAATTTCCTATAAAAATACAAAATTTTTGAAAAATTTCCTATAAAAATACAAAATTTTTGAAAAATTTCCTATAAAAATACAAAATTTTTGAAAAATTTCCTATAAAAATATAAAATTTTTGAAAAATTGCCTATAAAAATAAGAAATTTTTGAAAAATTTCCTATAAAAATAATAATTTTTTTTTTCCTATAAAAATAGAAAATTTTGAAAATTTCCTATAAAAATAGAAAATTTTGAAAATTTCCTATAAAAATAGAAAATTTTGAAAATTTCCTATAAAAATAGAAAATTTTGAAAACTTCCTATAAAAATAGAAAATTTTGAAAACTTCCTATAAAAATAGAAAATTTTGAAAATTTCCTATAAAAATAGAAAATTTTGAAAATTTCCTATAAAAATAGAAAATTTTGAAAATTTCCTATAAAAATAGAAAATTTTGAAAATTTCCTATGAAAATAGAAAATTTTGAAAATTTCCTATAAAAATAGAAAATTTTGAAAATTTCCTATAAAAATAGAAAATTTTGAAAATTTCCTATAAAAATAGAAAATTTGTAACGATTTTTGTCGAGAATTTGTATTGTTCATTGGGTTGCATTTTTTTTTGATATCGCATGCGATATATTTCTTTTGCAGTCACATCTACAACCGTTTTCGTGTACCTGAATTGTAGTAAGATATCAATATGCTCAGAGAGATACCAGTTACCGCTAGTTAAAATTTTTTGTCTTTATTTTGCAAACAGAAAGACAATTGAGTATCATAAATAATTAAACATTTCTTTTTAATTCATTGATTTTGTACCCAAAATCATCACCTTTTTAGAGGTCATATTTAGCCAAATTCTTGTCTATCCACAAATTCAAGATCATTTATCAGTGTACAGTCAATAGCGTTTAAACAAAAAAAAAAAAAATTACGGAGAATTTTTTTTTACAATTTTGAAAAATTCTTAATATTAAAACATTAATATTAAACATTACCTAAGTGCTAAAACACATTTTTATAATTTTGTGCAGTATTGCCGAACATAGAGCGAAGTAAAAAAAAAATCAAAAGGTATTAATTAGTATTATATAATTTCTTGTGAAAATTTTAAAATTAAAATAAAACCAATTTATTCAGGATCGCATCATACACATGTAAAAGGTTTTGCTTTAAGGCAAAAAAAATTGGTTGTCCTGGAGCTAGGCTCCAGATTGAGGCCGTTTCCTTTATCCTAATGAAGTTATATATGGTGACGTCCCTAACATAACCTTGGTTGTGAGTTGTCGCATTGGACTTCAAATTGCATAGCCATCAAATCACGTGTTTTTTTTTTACCTTTAATCAGGAACATTTTCTTAAAATATTATTAGTACCCGAAACCAATTAAATTTTGTTGTATAAAACTACTATATTTTCCTATTTACCAATTATAAATCTAATTTATATTAACTATTTTGCTAATTATTACATTTCGTAATCGATAAGAACTACTTAAATTGCTAAGTTAATTCTGAGACTACTCGTAAATACTTAAAATTTTAATATTTATTGTATAAAAATATTTCATTCGACTCATATACATAAATATTTTTTTTTTATATACAAAAATTATCTAAAATTATTTACTAAATATTTTTTAACAAAAAATTAAACTACCTTATACTTATTAATTATCACTAACTTTTTTTTCGAGTGTATAAAGTATCTGAAATTTTTACATATCTTTAAAATTTTACATACATATTAACATATTACTTACAAAAACATATTCAAAACTTAAACAAAAAAATCAGAAAAAAGAAAACATCACATCACGGATTTCCTATGTTGCTGGGCCCACCAAGAGGAACTAGTGAATGGAACACAACCAAATAAAAATTCAAGTTTTGTAAGTAATAACAAAAACAATATTATTATTGAATTTACTTTTATAATTTAATTACTCTCTGTCCAAGTCAGTCCGATTTTATATTGTCCCATAATGCTCTTTTAAATATCATTAATATTTTGTTATAATCAGTCATAAAGTTAGTCTTGCTCAAATATGTAGCTTACCTATTTTGTTATTATTATTTCTTATTATTATTATTAATTTCATTCATATCAATAAATTTTTATCTTTTTGAATTACTAGAAAGAAAATGAATCTTTAAATTGTTAAATTTTTGGGGAATAACAACAACAATGAGGTTTACTTACAAATAGGTAAAGTCATGTAATCTTAGGGACAACTTTCAAAAGCTCAGGGTATATTGGTTGTCACGGTGTGAAGACAAGGGTGGGAATGAGTGTACCCTACATGGCGCATACCTTGCCATGGTTTTTATTGAAATATATCTAGATACTTTCTAATTCAACTATTTTTGGCCCACTCTTTGGTAGTTATATTTGGCATGAGGAGTGGGTTATATGTTACAGCGCATAGGGAAATGGGTTAAGAACCACTGCCACTAATATTCTAGCCGGACTCAAGCTATCATGCCGCTGAAACCTTCATTTACCTCTAAAACATATCTATCAGAATTTTTATTATTTGTAAACATAAAACCGGCGCGTAACATATATGGCGCCCAACGCAAAGCTATCTTAGATTTTGTTTCTACAATTTTTATTTATTAATTTCATTTATTTTCATGCTGTCTGAAATGTCAATTAGTTATCTGATTGATGAGCAAACTAAAATATTCCACCTAACTTGTATTTCGTATTGGGAGTCCTTGTTACTTAATTTTTCAGAGATTTGTTTCTAGTAGCACCAATAGCAAATATGAGTTTAACACAAACAGTTGGTTAAATGGAAACTAGAAGTCCTGGAAGTCCGAAAAGTTTAAAATTTCATTCTTTTACTTTCGCCGCACCAGGTTATCGAAAATTGTTAACCGCGTTATTTGTGTTACCGTCAAATAATGTCTGAAGATCATAGGTATCTTTAAAAGTTAACAAATCTTTCAAATAAGTAGATCCGAATATTATTTTTTTTTCAAAACAAAAATTATTTCGCTGCTACTCTGTATAAAAGATTACATGACTATTTTTTTTGTATAATACTTTTATTAATGTTGTTATTCCCACAAAATTTATATCAAATTTAAAATCCAAACACTTTTGAAAATTTTTTTTTGAAACACAATTCCTAATATACAATTTCTATAGTTAAGATTTTTCCTAATAGAATCAAAACTACATAGACCAAAACATTTTTATTTCTTTCTCTCAAAAACGAAAGTTCTCAGATTTTTCTTTTCTGCTAAAAGCTAGTAATATCAGTTCTATTCAATCCTTCTGATTTTGTTTTATAATATTACTTAATGGACTAAATTGGTCCTAAGCGTTATGATAACACGAAACGCCGCTCGGGGATGGCATAATAAATCTAGCAGTAGTCGAACAAGTTTGCCTTCTACTGAAAACAACACTTCGGGTAAAAACCAAAGCCCATCTAGTAACTCCAAAACTCGTGACGTAACCCCTATCGCAAAACAAACGAATAAGAAAAAGCCTCAAGAAGCCCAGGTTTCAAATACAAATTCATCTAGCCTTATCAATCAAAACCAAAAGACTCAAACAAATACAGATACACGAAATCAAAGCTCTCCAAACGTTGAAATCATGGATCAAAATAACCTTGAAAATGCACATACGAAACTTTTTGTAAACCTTTCGACCTTACGAAACGCAAGTGCAGATCAATCTGAATTACCATCTGGTTCAAATAGCATTCAAAATCAAACTGGCAATTTAGTTCCTAATGAAACTACTAGCGTTTCATCTTTTGATTCTTTAATAACTCTCATGGAACAAACCATGAGAAATACCAGGGAAGAATTCAGGAAAGAATTGTGTTCTATAAGAGAAAGTATTTCACAGATAGGATCTGTAAATCCTCCAGGTTCCGATAGGTTACCAAATATGGCAAATAGTCCTGCTCATGGGAATTTTAATAACTTAAGTACCAATACAAATACTCAAAACAATTATTCCCCAGAATTTCAAGCAAGATCATCTTTGAATGTAGAAGCAAATATTAAACTAGAAAAATGGAAAATTTCATACGACGGTTTTGGGTCCGTATCCGATTTTCTATTTAAGGTAGATACACTACGTGAAAGATCAAGATGTTCCGATAACCATATTTTATCAAATTTTCATGTGTTGTTAGTTGGTAAAGCTGAACAATGGTATTGGCTCTTTACAAAACTAAATCCAAACGTTTCTTATCCCCTTTTACGCCAAGCTCTTACAAGAGAATTTGGTCACCTAGAATCAGACCACGATATAATTTTAAAAATTTCGTCAAGAAAACAACAGTTTAAAGAAACGTATGACGATTTTCATACAAATATTGTATCGATGAATTCGAGACTTCAAACACCTTTACCTGATGCTACTCTAATTGATATTATAAAGAGAAATGTAAACCCAAATCTTAAATTCTTGTTGTTTAATTCGGTATCAAAAACATTAAATGATTTAAGAGACATTGCACGTAGAGCAGAAAAAGTACTTATAGATAACAAGCATCAAGTTCCCAATTTAGCACCAACTCGCAGCATAAATGAACTTGACGGGTCAGCTTGCGAAAACGACGATTTTGATGAAAGCGATCCACAGCTAGAAGCAATTCATCTTTCCAAGAAAAGAAATAAGTATGATTATTCACAAATTCAATGCTGGAACTGCATGTCCTTGGGACATTCGTACATTTACTGCCCAGATGAAATACGAAAACCATTTTGCTTTAAATGTGGACACAAAGGAGTTCTTACTCTAAAATGTCCAAACAAACATGGTCCCTTTAAGCAGGGAAACCAGAAATCGGGCGAAATGGTTACCGGGGACACTCGTCCAATACCCCCTACCCCGAGTTTAAACTGAATACAAGCTCAACAACTACAAATAGCACTGAGGAAAATATATCTTTAAAATCATTTCAAAATCAATACCAGATCGTATCCAGAAAACCATCGTCGAAGATACTAAAATGTAGGGAACGTTGTAAAAACCGTAGGTTGGTTCGTAAAATGTTGGAATCAACTATACTTCATGGACCAGATGATCGACCGTTTGCACAAATTAAAATTTTTAATGACGTTTTAATAGGTTTGTTAGACTCAGGGGCAAATGTTTCAGTTCTAGGAAAAAATTGTTTATTTTTTATAGAAAACAATAAAATCGCTTATAGACCTTTAAAATCCACTTTAAAAACTGCAAATGGCTCCAATCAGAATGTTATTGGTTCATGTATACTACCAGTTCTTTTTAAAAATGTTTTAAAAGACATAGAGTTCTATCTGGTGCCATCCTTAAATCAGGAAGTTTATCTTGGCATTGATTTTTGGAAAAATTTTGCCTTAGCCCCCGATATTTTTCCATCAGTCTCAGCCCTTGATCTAGATTCATCAATACCAATCGATTCAGAACCCGTTACAAAATTTCACAAGCTTTCTAACGAACAAAAGCTCACTTTAGAAAAGACAATTTTACAATTTCCTTCATTTGAAAAATTAGGACTGGGTTGCACACACTTGCTGGAACATAACATAGATACAGGAGATGCAGTTCCTATTAAATCAAGACATTATCCTTTATCTCCTCCGCGACAAGAAGAAGCGTTCAAAGAAATTGAGAGACTTCTTGATATGGGCGTAATTGAAGAATCAAACTCTCCATGGTGTTCACCCGCTGTCTTGGTACGTAAACCTGGAAAGATACGTTTATGTATAGATTCAAGAAAACTGAATGCAGTCACCAAAAAAGACTCTTATCCATTACCCCATATAAACGGTTTACTTAGTAGATTAAAAGATACATATTTTATCAGCGGTATTGACCTCAAGGACGCCTTTCTTCAAATAAGGCTTACTGAAACCTCTAAAGAGAAAACGGCATTTGCCGTTCCAGGTAAGCCCTTGTATCAGTACAAGTTTATGCCGTTCGGACTATGTAACGGTCCCCAAACCATGAGTCGCCTTATGGATAAAGTAATTCCATCAAGGCTTAGGGATAATGTATTTATCTACTTAGACGACTTATTGGTTTGCAGTTCCAATTTTGATTCTCATGTGAATTTATTACAAGAAGTTGCGTTATGTCTTAAAAAAGCCAATTTAACTATAAATGTAGAGAAAAGTAAATTTTGCCAAACCGAGATTCGTTATTTAGGCTACATTGTTGGGAACGGCTGCTTAAAGGTGGATCCCGATAAGGTTAGCTCGATAGAAAACTTTCCGTTACCCAAAACGCCGAAACAAGTGCGCAGATTCATTGGAATGACAAATTGGTACAGATCGTTTGTTAATAATTTCTCAGATCTTTCAGCTCCCCTAACTGACTGCCTTAAAAAAACACAAAAGCCATTTGCCTTATCCGTTGAGGCAATAAAAGCCTTTGAAAAGCTTAAAAAGGCTTTGTCGACAGCTCCTGTTTTGGCACAGCCAGATTTTAAAAGGGAGTTTGTAATTCAGTGTGACGCATCAAAGGTTGGAGTTGGTGGAGTACTTCTTCAGTACGACGATCTCGGTAAGGAACACCCTATATCATTTGTTTCCCAAAAACTGAACAAAGCTCAGAAGAACTACACAGTTACAGAGCTAGAGTGTATGGCGGCAGTTGTTTGTGTGAACAAATTCAGGCCTTATATAGAGGGTTTACCTTTCCGCATTTTAACCGACCATTCTTCCCTAAGGTGGCTCATGTCACAGAAAGACTTAAGCGGAAGATTGGCTCGCTGGAGTCTTAAATTGCAAAGATATGACTTCTCTATTGAACATAGAAAGGGCTCTTTAAACGTTGTCCCTGATTGCCTGTCGAGATTTGATACTGACGAATTGGCTTTAACTGATAGCCATTTTGAAATAGACTTGGCATCACCAGAATTTAAAAATGAGGAATATCAAAATATTATAAAAACTGTCGAGGAAAGCAAAGGTTCGTTGCCAGATTTGTGCATCCAAGATAATCTCGTCTTTAAACGTGTTATGTTCAGGTCAGGTTCGATTGACCAAGAAGAAAGTCTATGGCGTCTTTGGCTTCCAAAAACACTCCATGACACTGCAATTCAATATGCACATAATTCAATAGCAGCTTGCCACGGTGGATTTCAGAAAACCTTGGAAAGAGTCAGACAAAAGTATTTTTGGCCCACCATGGCTAAGGATATAAAAAATTATGTAAAAAATTGCGATATGTGTAAGGTTATTAAACCTAATAATAGTATTTCCAGACCCCCAATGGGGAATCAATTTTTCACTAATAGGACATTTGAGAGGTTATATTGTGATTTCTTGGGCCCTTATCCCCACACAAAAGCAAAAAATTCTGTAATTTTTATATGTCTCGATCATTTGACAAAATTTCTATTTTTAAAACCCCTTAAATCTGCAACATCAGCCAACGTTATATTGTATTTTCAGCAAGAAATTTTCCCAATGTTCGGTGTACCTAGATGCATCCACAGCGACAACGCAAAACAGTTCGCCTCTCGAGAGATGAAAGATTTTATGAAAATGTACAACATACGGCATATTACTACTGGATTTTACGCACCGCAATCGAATGCCTCAGAAAGAGCGAATCGTGAGATCATAGCAAAGATTAGGAGTTTTTTAGCAGGCCATAAAGATCACAGTAATTGGGATGAATACATCCCACAGATCCTTTCAGTTTTAAGGAGTGATTACCACTCCTCTATAAAATGCTCTCCCTATTACGCAACCTTCGGTCAAAACATGATACATCATGGAAATACATACACCATTTTGGATAGACTTGGATGTATAAAAGGCGAAGATGTTTGTATTTTAGATAAGGCAGATAAAATAAACAGAATTAGAGACAAAGTTAGACTCAATCTAAATGAGGCTTACGAGAAAGCTAGTAAGAATTATAATCTTAGAACAAGGCCGATATCTTTTCTTAAAGGACAAATAGTATTTAGAAAAAATTATGTCCTTAGTGATTTATCTAAAAGAATAAATAAAAAATTCATGCCGAAATACATAAAATGTAGGATACGCGAAAAACTAGGTAATTCATTATATGAAATAGAAGATCTAAGTGGTAAATATGTTGGCAAATACCATGCATCAGATATCAAAGCTTAGTCTAGCCCGGCTTTTGTGGGTCGTGCCACACAGGGTTAAATCATCAAATAATAAAAATTGCATTTCATTGTAATCCTTATTGTTATTGTATCCTGCGTATTGGCTAAGTTCAGTTCTATTTTCCAATTATAGTAAATTATTCTTTTGCCTTCTTTCTATGTCACAAAAAATTTTTTTTTCCTGTTCATTTTTACATTAATAAATATAAAAATAAAGCAGTTTTGTAACGATTTTTGTCGAGAATTTGTATTGTTCATTGGGTTGCATTTTTTTTTGATATCGCATGCGATATATTTCTTTTGCAGTCACATCTACAACCGTTTTCGTGTACCTGAATTGTAGTAAGATATCAATATGCTCAGAGAGATACCAGTTACCGCTAGTTAAAATTTTTTGTCTTTATTTTGCAAACAGAAAGACAATTGAGTATCATAAATAATTAAACATTTCTTTTTAATTCATTGATTTTGTACCCAAAATCATCACCTTTTTAGAGGTCATATTTAGCCAAATTCTTGTCTATCCACAAATTCAAGATCATTTATCAGTGTACAGTCAATAGCGTTTAAACAAAAAAAAAAAAAATTACGGAGAATTTTTTTTTACAATTTTGAAAAATTCTTAATATTAAAACATTAATATTAAACATTACCTAAGTGCTAAAACACATTTTTATAATTTTGTGCAGTATTGCCGAACATAGAGCGAAGTAAAAAAAAAATCAAAAGGTATTAATTAGTATTATATAATTTCTTGTGAAAATTTTAAAATTAAAATAAAACCAATTTATTCAGGATCGCATCATACACATGTAAAAGGTTTTGCTTTAAGGCAAAAAAAATTGGTTGTCCTGGAGCTAGGCTCCAGATTGAGGCCGTTTCCTTTATCCTAATGAAGTTATATATGGTGACGTCCCTAACATAACCTTGGTTGTGAGTTGTCGCATTGGACTTCAAATTGCATAGCCATCAAATCACGTGTTTTTTTTTTACCTTTAATCAGGAACATTTTCTTAAAATATTATTAGTACCCGAAACCAATTAAATTTTGTTGTATAAAACTACTATATTTTCCTATTTACCAATTATAAATCTAATTTATATTAACTATTTTGCTAATTATTACATTTCGTAATCGATAAGAACTACTTAAATTGCTAAGTTAATTCTGAGACTACTCGTAAATACTTAAAATTTTAATATTTATTGTATAAAAATATTTCATTCGACTCATATACATAAATATTTTTTTTTTATATACAAAAATTATCTAAAATTATTTACTAAATATTTTTTAACAAAAAATTAAACTACCTTATACTTATTAATTATCACTAACTTTTTTTTCGAGTGTATAAAGTATCTGAAATTTTTACATATCTTTAAAATTTTACATACATATTAACATATTACTTACAAAAACATATTCAAAACTTAAACAAAAAAATCAGAAAAAAGAAAACATCACATCACGGATTTCCTATGTTGCTGGGCCCACCAAGAGGAACTAGTGAATGGAACACAACCAAATAAAAATTCAAGTTTTGTAAGTAATAACAAAAACAATATTATTATTGAATTTACTTTTATAATTTAATTACTCTCTGTCCAAGTCAGTCCGATTTTATATTGTCCCATAATGCTCTTTTAAATATCATTAATATTTTGTTATAATCAGTCATAAAGATAGTCTTGCTCAAATATGTAGCTTACCTATTTTGTTATTATTATTTCTTATTATTATTATTAATTTCATTCATATCAATAAATTTTTATCTTTTTGAATTACTAGAAAGAAAATGAATCTTTAAATTGTTAAATTTTTGGGGAATAACAACAACAATGAGGTTTACTTACAAATAGGTAAAGTCATGTAATCTTAGGGACAACTTTCAAAAGCTCAGGGTATATTGGTTGTCACGGTGTGAAGACAAGGGTGGGAATGAGTGTACCCTACATGGCGCATACCTTGCCATGGTTTTTATTGAAATATATCTAGATACTTTCTAATTCAACTATTTTTGGCCCACTCTTTGGTAGTTATATTTGGCATGAGGAGTGGGTTATATGTTACAGCGCATAGGGAAATGGGTTAAGAACCACTGCCACTAATATTCTAGCCGGACTCAAGCTATCATGCCGCTGAAACCTTCATTTACCTCTAAAACATATCTATCAGAATTTTTATTATTTGTAAACATAAAACCGGCGCGTAACAAATTTTGAAAATTTCCTATAAAAATAGAAAATTTTGAAAATTTCCTATAAAAATAGAAAATTTTGAAAATTTCCTATAAAAATAGAAAATTTTGAAAATTTCCTATAAAAATAGAAAATTTTGAAAATTTCCTATAAAAATAGAAAATTTTGAAAATTTCCTATAAAAATAGAAAATTTTGAAAATTTCCTATAAAAATAGAAAATTTTGAAAATTTCCTATAAAAATAGAAAATTTTGAAAATTTCCTATAAAAATAGAAAATTTCCTATAAAAATAGAAAATTTTGAAAATTTCCTATAAAAATAGAAAATTTTGAAAATTTCCTATAAAAATAGAAAATTTTGAAAATTTCCTATAAAAATAGAAAATTTTGAAAATTTCCTATAAAAATAGAAAATTTTGAAAATTTCCTATAAAAATAGAAAATTTTGAAAATTTCCTATAAAAATAGAAAATTTTGAAAATTTCCTATAAAAATAGAAAATTTTGAAAATTTCCTATAAAAATAGAAAATTTTGAAAATTTCCTATAAAAATAGAAAATTTTGAAAATTTCCTATAAAAATAGAAAATTTTGAAAATTTGCTATAAAAATAGAAAATTTTGAAAATTTGCTATAAAAATAGAAAATTTTGAAAATTTTCTATAAAAATAGAAAATTTTGAAAATTTTCTATAAAAATAGAAAATTTTGAAAATTTTCTATAAAAATAGAAAATTTTGAAAATTTCCTATAAAAATAGAAAATTTTGAAAATTTCCTATTAAAATAGAAAATTTTGAAAATTTCCTATAAAAATAGAAAACTTGGAAAATTTCCTATAAAAATAAAGAATTTTGAAAATTTCCTATAAAAATAGAAAATTTTGAAAACTTCCTAAAAAAAATATTCAATTT